>JAIPRM010011302.1:0-13013 GCA_025469315.1 Stegophylla sp. TES_Ste_2020
TATAGTTCGGATCAAAAAATGATGGTTTTCGAGTCGTTTTTGTCAAATTTTAGGTAGTTTTTTCAAAAAAAAAAAAAAATTGAAGAATTGAGAAATTCAAAAAATGACCTCTTTAAAGTACTATCTAGATTTCTAGGTTATAGATATCTAGGTTTCAAAAAGTTATTGATCGAAACTTTTAGACAAGTATTTCTATACGAAAAGTTGTACACAGAAAAAAAAAATAAAAAAAAAATAAATAAACATCATTGTAAAAACACTAGCTTCTTCACTTCGTTCAGAATCTAAAAAATTTCCAATATTAATAACGTATACGTAGTCAAAAATAAATTATTAAAGTTTTCGTTATGGTTACACGTGCATAGCTTCGGATCTGTAAATAATATTTCGTTAGGAACTAATAAGTAATAGACAATAAGTAATAACTGATAAGTTTTAATAGTTATATTTTCTTTCAAACGTATTCACATCAGCACATCAGATAATATTTGGTTGAACCGAATTTTATCGAATACGATTACAGTGAGAAAAAAAATGAAAACCGCACAATTTTCGTTAAATTGCAATAATTTAGTCAATTTTGAAAGTAAGAACTTGGTGAAATCACTAAAATTCATAAAAAAATATAGGAAAAAATAATTTGTGCTCAAAATATGGAGTTACCATTTAAGAAAATATATATATTAAATTAATTAATTAATTAGAAAATATACCTATTTACCAATTTTTAGTGTACAATGCAATAGCGCTTTTACTACGCTTTTACCGTTACTTACCTAATGATAAAATGCACAGTATTGTAAAGCTATAATGACATATCTAAAGCTTTGCAGACAGAGTTATAAATTTAAAATAATTTGGGGTTAATGTTCTTTTGGTATGAACTACTTTACGAGCATTCATCACAAGTTGAACGGTAATAAAAATAATTGGTTTTGTTTTGACCCTGAGATGAATATCCAATACTCCGATACACTATTTATTAAACATTTTAATTAAAAGCATACAATTGTAAAGATACTATTATTATTACTTTGTCTTTCTTCTTAAACAATAAAAACAATGTAAATGAAAATTATTTTCAAAATTCTCTAATCCTGCGTATAATACGTCCGACAAATGAGTACAATAAAATTAAGCAAAGACAATAACAGCGGAGGTCATTGCCATAATGATCTTCGCTGAAAAGTGGGCGTTCTTGTGAGTTCATTCTACCAGCGAGAAGGAGGGAATTTTTGAAAAGATATATAACTCTTGACGAACAGAAATAATAACGTAACTAGCACTGTTTCCTACATAGCGTGGACCTGAAGTCGAAGATCTGCATTTCAGAATAATTATTTTTATCTTTACGATTGAAATTTTACTAAAATGAAGTTTTTGGTGAGTACATAAATATAATATTTTTATTGTATAGACTTAAAAGAGCTAAAAGATATAATGTTTATTGTTTATGAAATGTAGATAATATTTTGAATAGATTTACCTATACATAGATGAGTAATAAAATCTAGAAGGTATATATTTGACTAAAAATAATTTAGGTGGAGAGATAAATATTTAGATATTAAGTTCCTTAAATGAATGATATTAAATTAGGTATTAGATTCTGACCAAAGAGAAGAATGAATTGGTTATGCTACCTACGCTCTTTTTTTTAAATATTTACATATTGTCTGCAAACTGATATCACAATTTATTATAAAATGAATGGTCAAAACCCGTTTTTATATCCTCTCATCTATAGATCAGGAACATTATCCACTTGGTTTAGGTTGGTCTTGGAAAAGTAATTAAAGCATAAATTTCTCATTGATTTTGGGTAAAGAAAACCTGATGAATAATGATTATACTATGATATATATACAGTGAAACCTCCTTTAACGGACACCTCTAAATAGCGGACACTTTTATGACATTGATAATATTAGTAATTTTTATCTTAAATTAAGAATTATTTTGGAATACCAGAATAAAAATCTCAATTATGTATTAAGTTATCTTATGAGTACATTATTATGCTGTACATATATGAAAATCGTATCTTATCCGTTCAGTCTTTGAAATATTTTCGCGTCAACGAAATATTGTAACTAATGCATTGTCCTATGTGCGTTTAGTTGCGTTTATGATGCCAACGTTTATTGTAGTGTGAATTTATTATACATAAACTAAAGTAACAGATTTTTTTCAGAAATGTTATTTTTTATTTTTTTAAGATGTATTTAATTAATGTAAAAATAAAGTAGAAATTTAGGTAACTGGTTTTTTTTCATAAATGTTAGTTTTATCATGTATGTACAATGTACATATTTAATTAACGTAAAAATAATATAAAATAAAATTATTGATTTTATTTATTTATTAAAAAAATGTTTTCCTCTAAATAGCAGACACCTCTAAACAGCGGACAAAATTTCGGCGACCAAGAGTGTCCGCTATTCAGAGGTTTCACTGTATATATATATATATAGGTGTATAAGTAAGTTCAAATTCTGCCGGTTGTCAATCTTCTTACATATTTTGCACCATGGCTGTTCTTTGCTTCTTGGGTGGGATGCTCTTGTTGGGTGTATAAATTTGACAAAAAAAATAATAATTTAAATAATAAATAATTTCTTCAATGAGACAATTCTAAGTGGAGCTTCAGTTTATTCAAACCAATTTAACCTAAAAATGATTTTGTTATTGTAACAAAAAAAAAATAAATAAATATTTTTACTCGGCCACTTTTATATCCAATTATTAACTGAAAAAAATGTTAATGAAGAAAAAGAGTGTTAGAAAAAAGATCTTTTTTTAATATTTTCAAAATTTTTGTGCGCTGAAACTTTTCTTATATTATAGTCTATCTATATTTAAATTTTCATGCAGTTTAGATTAAAAAAATATAATTTTTAAGTCTTTTGTCAAATGTAGAGTAGTTTTTCACTAATGTTGAGAAAACTATTAAGAATTTTGAAGAATGACCTCTTAAAAGTACCATATAGAATACCAATTGTGATTCAAAAAGTTTTTGGTCGAAACTTTTAAACAAGTATTTCCATATGAAAGTGTCTATAAAAATAAAAATAAATAAATAAATACATATTGATATGATAAAATCTACATGGGTTGATTATTAATAGTCTTCAGAGGATATCCTCTTGTACAAAGAGAATTATCAGTTTGTAAAAGTTAACATGAGTTATGTAAATTTGTAATCAAAATATTCATAAAAATAAAATTCCTAATTTTTTTCATATTTAGTGTTTTTTTATGCATATTTTGATTTATGAATGAATATTTTCGATTATTTTTGTATTTTGAATCTTCCTATGATGTCTTATCCCTAGTGATTATATTATTATAAATATTCAAATAGTTTCGAGTTTCAATAAAAACTAGGTATATTGAAAAATAAAATTATTTGGTACCTAATATAGACTTGCAAAGACCGAAAATTTTCAGCCTGACCGGTCCAAAAAAATTTTTAAATAAAAGCCTGGCCCAGTCCATCAATTTATTCCTAAAGCCCGGCCCGATCCAAAAAATGTGGAAAAAAGTACAATCTGGTCCCCATTGGTTTTGCTTTAAGCTCGTCCCGACTCGGTAGAAAAATATTTGTAAGAAACTAGCATTATCCTAAAAATTATGTTAGGAATATCTAGCCCAAAATAAATTTCAAATATAATTTTCATGATGGTATTATACTTTCTCATATTATTATCATATTATCAATATTAGGTATAATTGTATAATTGCACATTCACACTTGATTACAGATGCTATACCTTTATACATCATTCGACTAAAATAAATTATGACTTAAAAAAAATCCATTCAAGTCTTTTATTTTAATTTTTGGCCTGGCCTTGACTTAAAAAATCCTGGTCCAATCCATTGACATTTTTTTTTAAAGCCCAGCCGGGTCCAACATCAATTCGGGCCGGACCAGTCATTGCAGATCTTTAGTACTTATATTCTTATACACTTTAATTCTTTTTAATACAATTTTTATTTGTATTTATATCTTATATTTACATAAATAAAGAATTTGTTAAAACAAATTTATCTAAAAACACTTAAGTCTTCTAAAAAAAAACCACCCCCTAAAAAGCTGTCCTAGGTTCTAGCCTACTTAGCCTGCTCCTAAATACGCCACTTGTTACCATGGTAACAATGGCCAACAATCAAAATTTCGAAAAATGCCAGATATAAAGTACTATCTATAAATATTTAATTTAAAATTCTGATTTAAAAAATGACTGATTGAAGTCTTTGGATAAATATTTTTATATGCAAAAGTATTCAAAGGCGGGAAGAAAAATAAAAAATAAAAATAAACATAATTTTAAATTCATTGTAGCTTTTTCGGTCTGCTTCGAATCTAAAAATGTATAATTAATAAAGAATTAAACGGAGACATGGTGTTCAAAGCGTGACCGCCAACGAGATTCTCATAGATGTGCGACTTGTCTCGCTAGGAAATTCGAATGAAAACAGGTAAATGAAAGGATGAAATAAAAATCTAAAAAAATAATAGATTATTAATTTTTTATCATTAATAATCAAATAAGACCTATCCAATACTATGTAAAATTTAAGGACCACCCTAATATATATTTATATACCTACCAGCTATTGACGATATAATTATATAACAAATTGTATCTCAGATTATTTGCTGTGTTCTCATGACGTGTACAACGGTGTACTCTGCGCCTACACACAGCATCGTGTCACCAGTGATTCTGCCCAAAGTTCATGTCACGTCTCCAGATGTGACGGTCGTCAGACAACCATACGTCATACAACAAACAGAACCGGTCTTCAGACACGTGTATTACACAGATCCATTGTCATTGTCTGTGCCCTATGTGTCTCACCACGTGGCCTATCATCAACAACCAGCTGTTTACCAAACGCATCCTTTAGTACCCGCCTTGAATTATGTCCTTTGATCGGGATGGAAAACACAAATGACTACGAATATACTATATCTTAAGTCTACAATGGAATAAATACCTATAATGATGACTCAATTTGTTTTATACATATTATGAATAGGACTTATAGGTAACCTAATACACACTCATATCCTTATATATTTATGTGTGTGTATAGATATATGAGTAGTAATAATATTGTGTATATGAATAAAATACAATAGATTTTCATTTATATTTTATTTACAAATACAATAACACAACAATAATTTCTCAACATTCTTTTTTTTTTTTTTCTTATGATTGACGGAAAAACTAAAATAATATAAAAAAATTTCATATTGTGCGGTGGCCTACAAACATATATATATATATATATTATATATTATATATATATATATTTGAGTAGGTAATAAACGTTATAATGAAATAAAATGTTTGATTAATTTATATAATAATTTTATTTAATGATAACGATTGTACTAATTTGAAAACATAATTGGTTTTTATTTTTTAAATTTAAAAACTTATTCTAGAATTACTAAGGTGCCTACATGAGCATGACATTTTTTCATATTTTAATAATGATTATAATAGATAACCTAATAGTACTTAGAAAGTATTTATTTTAATTGTTTTTTTTTTTTTAAACATATTTTAATGATTTGTGCCTTGCATGGCATTATGATGACAAAGTTTATGGTTGTCAATTTACAGTTTTCCAAAAGAGCTAGAACAATTTTCATAGATCATTTTTTGAATACAAACATTAATTTCAACAAATTGATTTCAGTGATTTCATTGGATAATTCCAAATATATGTAAATAAAAAAGTCACTGCTAATTTTTTCAGGGAACATTATATTTAATCTATAAACCTTGAAAATTACATACTTCAAAAATAATTGAAACCATTTTCTTAAACCATTTCTATGTACCTGCCTAATACATACTAGGTATTTGTCATAATTTTGTTTCTCAGTTCACTGACGTTACTGCACAATAATAATTTATTGTCATTCAGATGTTGACCATTAAATAATAAAATTATTTATTCTCAAAATGTCCAATGCACATATTAAGCATAAAAATAATCATTATTTTTTATCCTATGTGCTCGAGCAAAATAAATGATTTGTGGCTATTTTGCAGATAGGAAATCTAATATTTTTTTGAGTTCAAATATTACTAATGAGATCAAATGGAGAAATTTTAACAATTCATAATAAAATCTATTGAAATTTGAAAGAAGAAAATAATTTAAATGAAATTGAGCTTTGAGCTTTTAATATGTACGATTTGTAATAAACCTTAAGTTGGTGCATAATCATTAAAACAGACATGGTCTATATATCATATTATATATTTAATAATATATAAGTCAACGTTATGTGGATAAATTTTATAATGCGTACCCAAATGTAGTGTCTAATAACGATATTAGTAAAAGTGGTTAAAAGAATAATTTACCATGTTCGTTATACCAATGCTTTTATTTTAATTACTGATAATAATAAACAGCCCAAATTCAGTTGGTAATTATATTTTAATTTTTAATTCTGACAAAATGTTTCAGTTTCGTTTAATTATTATTTACACGAAACAAAAGACTGAAATAAATTCTAATTTTATGTAATAAATAAAGTAGGAACATACCAATAAGGTAATAAGAATTTAAGAAATAATCTAACTTGATCACAAACATAATTTCTTCGACCCTCGGCCTGCAGATCCTTTCCATACCATTGGTGACAAGGACATCATAGAAATCCCTAATAACATTTATAAAAGGACTCCTATCACGTTCCTCATTAGTTGTCTTTTTTAATATGTAAATTATTATGAATGATTGTCCCGCATTTTTATTCATTTTTTATCTTTTTTCTCTCCTTTTCTCACCATTGTCCTTGTTTCAAACTGCTCCTGATTCGATTTTTTTTTCCGTGGCAATGTCGACGATTCTCCCAATTCTCTGGGCTTCCATACTGGAGAACCTGTGGAGTAATATAAATAAAAATACTATCATAAATATTGCTTGACTATTAAACCTAGTCAAATCATTTCACCTAACATACTGAATACAACGTATCAACCTATAAATAATAAGACGCAAAAAGTATCCATTTCCATATCTTTCACAACGTGTTTACCTGGTGGAGTGAACTCTACTGTTATCCCCTCTAATGTTAAGTTCATGAGTTCACTCTACCATATTGTGGGACCCTTAGCCTTGGCTAACATTATAACGGGTCTAACCTATATTCTCAGTGGGTAGCACGATTTTTAGTAATCCTGGTGCAGATCCGTCTTACCGAGGTCCTGCACCTGAGGTGGTTGATAATTTTCTGGCTGTTGTGATCTTTCCACCAGTCTGGCTGCTTGACTACCCGTACTACTTGCTGATAATGTAGATGTGGTACTAAGCATTAAGTAGTTAGGTGTTTTTCCCAGACTACCACGCATTGGATGTCCTTTGGATGGTCCAGGTTGACTACTGCTATCATCTTCACCTTCAGATTTTTGATCGTCAACTTTTCTTTCTTCTGGAAAACATAATACGAACAATAGTATAATTTACTATATTATTGATTAAAATATTAGCTAATTACAAGAAGTATATTGTTTATTATATACCTTTGCTCCTTGATCTATAATTTGGCAATATAGTTTGTGTCCCTGCTGTATCTGTTGTAGAATCAGTAGATGATGTACCTTGATTTCTCAACTCGACTTTAGATAAAGTGCTTCCTGAAGAATGCCTTTGAGGTGGTTTTGGAGGTATTTTTTTAGGTTTTCCAAGTGTTTGAGATCCTTGTGTTAAATTTGATGTATCACAATTTTTTTGATCTTCAGATTTTATTTGTGTACCTTAAAAAAGTATTCAATATTAATATGCCTAAATAAAAATTAAAAATCTATTATTTATTTACCTCCAGTATTAATAGTTTGTCTTCCTAACGTTGCTGTATTGCTTACTAGTTGAGCAGGGGAATTAGTGGAAGGTTTGGCAGTAGGAATACTCATATTTCGTACGCTTTCACGTATAATTTGGCGTATAGTTTTTAAAAATGCATTTCTAAATTCGGCAGTACTAATAAAAGAAATGTTAAACCATCAGTATTAAATAAATATATGCAGTCAATACAGTGAAATGGAATATTAATATACCTATTGGAGAGGACATAAATTTTTTCTGCTCTTCTGTGTGACTGACTACGTAAATGAATTAGTTCCCATAAAAAATGTGTCTCCATATCTTTAGCTGAGCTTGCTCTGACTTGTACTTCGGTAACTGGTATCAAAACTTGGTATCTAATTATCTCCATTTCACTTTTCCCCGATACACTCTACATAAAAAAGAGAGTTAAAATGATTGTTAAAAAATATTTTATTATTTAATGGTTAAAACTAACCATCAATTTCTTTTTTTGCCTGAGACGTTCTTTACATAAAAATACTACTGCTGATTTGAATACAAAACACATGGCATGTAGCTCCAAGCCTTTCTTTATTTTCCCAAGAAAATCAGATATATTCAACCATTCCACTCCTCCATAGTATAATAGATCACCAGGAGACAAATCTATAGACTATATAAACAAATTAAATAGCGGTATAAAATATTAGTTAATATATTTTAAAGTTTTAATAATAATTACTTACTTGTTTACAAGACTTTTGATGTTGTCTAAATAAGTGATCGAAAATTGCTCCATATTCTTCGTGTATTCTTTGCATTTCATTTATATGTTCAGCGACATTTTCCATTCCCTTAAGCGCCTCTAAAATATACAAATTTGAATAAATATAAAAGTTCTATAAATTTAAAATCTTATATCTAACTGCTGTTTACTTACCAACAAGATGCAAATGTTCATCTGAGTGAGGATCAGTAAGATTTCTTAATTGTTGTAGTAATAGAGGGTATTTTAATATTCTTTGTATGGGTTTGATTAAGTAAGATTCTAAAGAACAAGAATGTTGCTGTCGAGGATTTCGTGAACATAAAAATTCCTGTAATGCCTGGTTTCCTTCATCTAAAATTATAAGATTTTTAATTAAATTTAACTATGATTAAATTATTTGTGATAAATACTTACTTGGATTAAGTATTTTTTGAGCTTTCGAATGACTTGCACAAAATGAACTATACAATTTAAAATGATTGACATAATACAAAAAGGCGCTACCAATTGAAAAAAGTATATTCTGTAAAATTAAAAATGTTTTTTTTTTTTTTTCATTAGGTACATGTAGCAGTAATAAATAATTATTATTGTCACTATTTTTGTATTTTTACTTTAAAATGTTCAGGCTGATCGAATTTATGAAAATTAGGTTCTTGATGTAAGGCTTCTTCTAAATTTTGCAAAAATTGATGCTGGAACTGAACAATCTCTTGAATATTACCAAATAAAACTGCTATTTCTGCTCCAGTTAAAAATGTTTCATGCTTAAGTGGTTCTAAATAATTTTCCAATAGATTGTTCAAGTGCTGTAAATAGTTATCATTTTATGAGGAATACATTCGGTCAATTACTCTAATATGATATTAGAGAACTATATTTTTCAAAAGCAATCATACTTTAAAACCTGTACATATATATATATATATATTATATATCTACAGTTATTTCTCTGAGGGGGATACATCTTTCACCAGAGATATAGCCCCCCCGATCACCCTCCACCTTAAAATAAACACTGACTGAATGTGAATGAGTTCAATTTTAAGTGAAGTTTTGAACACTGTCAGTTTTAACACTTAGATTTGAACAACAATTAAATACAAAATTAGAAAAAAAATATAATCGATTAAGAAATATTCAATAAATATATGGTTTCGTTTTTGATTACTTAATAATAAACGAAAGGGTTGCATTAAATTTGCTAAAAAAATAAAATGTATATAGTTAAATCGAAAAAGAAATTAAAACGGCTTTATAAATAATTATATTATAACTATAAAAATATGATAAAACTTATTTAAGTAATTAATATATAAATGGATTAAATATTATTTTAATACATAACTAAATAGGTAAATTCTCCTCAATCTTGATTACCGAGCCAAATATAAAATATATTCTACCTATGGTGTAAAGAAGATATCTTCTCTACACCATGATTCATATTATTTCAATATATTATGTAAGACTATACTATAATATGAACTAGTTTAGTGGAATCCATAATTTTCTTGGAGAATAATATAAAATAACAAATATTGTCACTCAATTTCTAATAAAACCAAGACTAAAAGGTAAAGTAAAGGCAAGAAAGCCGGACATACTTTGCTCCATGGATATTCTTTGTTTTTCAGGTCAGATACTCTTGGTAGGTTTGTGGAATTTTAAAGAAACAATAAATCACTTCTTCAATAAGACGATTCTGAACGAAAGAAGTTAATAATATAAAGATCAATAATGGTCGTCATTTTCAACACACTTACCAAGAGTATCTGAACCGAAGAGTGAAGAAAATCCGTGGTGCGAAGTATGTCCAGTTTTCTTGCCTTTGATTTGCTTTACTTTACTTTACTTTTTTTTTCTATCCAATAAATAAAGGAAAAAATATTCAAAAAGAAAAAAAATGTTAGAAAAATGTCCAAAATTTTTTTTTTTACATTTTCAAAATTTTCGCATGCCGAAATCTTTCTTATATAATTGTCTATCTATGTTTAAATTTTCATAAAGTTTGGATCAAAAAATGATAGTTTCTGGGTCTTTTTTGTTAAATTTTGGGTAGTTTTTTCCAAAAAAAAAATTGAAGAATTGAGAAATTCAAAAAATGACTTCTTTAATGTACCAACTAGACGCAAATTCAGTTTCATAAAGTTACTGATCGAAAATTTTGGACAAGTATATCTATACGAAAGCGTTTACAGAAAAAAAAAAATCCCCATAATATTCAATTGTTTTGTTTCTTTTTTATATTAATATGAACAATAATTGTTAAAAATAAGTCTAAATTTAAATAAAATTTATGAAAAGATGTATCTTTATTTTTAGTTGATAAATTACTTGAAAAACCAGAGGTATACATTTTTAATTATATTTTATTGAACATGGTTTTGACTAAGATATTTGAAATTTTAGTTTTTAAAGTCATGTTACTCACTGAGAAATAAAAAATATTTTTTTTATATATTTTTTGAATTTATATTTACACTTATTGTTAACTAAAAATACATTGCTTTTGTCAATTTGATTAGGAAATAAAATCAACTAATATGTTTAGATATAAAAATAAGAAAATATACCTTGATATATGATTTTTCAGTGTCTACAAGTTCAGAAATAACTTTCCTAAGTTTTTCAGCATCTGTTAACTGGCGACCTATAGTCAATGGAGGATTTTGTACAGCAGAAACTATGGTAGGGCTCGTTCTTCTAGCTGGCTCTGGAGATCTACAGAATCCAGTAACTTCACCAGCACTCTACAAAAAAAAAAAAATTTATTATAGCGATACAAATTTCTTTAAAATACGTAATTTAAATAAATTTTACCTTAATCAAATTTTCTATTTCAAAAGAATTCCCTCTTGAAGCATGTTTTAAATCTTGTGTCATGTTGTTAGTTTCCAATTCATAATGACCTTCTCTATCTTATAAATTTGAAAAGAATAGATTACACAAAATGCAAAATATTTTAAATATATGATCAACTTACTCCACCCTGGAGCAGGTACAATTAATCCAGAAATCATTTCTTCTGAAATAACTGGTGGATCTGTAGGCGGTGGAGGACACACTAATGATTGAATTATATCATCAGTTGTTTTTGATATAATTCTTGATCCTGAAGGTAACTGAGGAGGTTCTGTTCTGGAAGATCGCATCATCATGCTCAATGAAAGTTCTTCTTGGAGAGCAGATTCCAAGTACATCATATCTAAATCACTCACTATGGCACTGTTTATTACCATAATCTCATCACCCTTAATTAATCCTGTAAAAAAGCAATTTATTAATGTGTATATAATATATAAATTGTAAAATTAAAATTAAATAATAATTTTTGAATGCAAATTATTAAAATTAGGTATAATTGCACATGTTAACATTAAAATTATTTATGACACTTTATTACCATTTTGTATAGCAATTCCTTTGTCTTCAACTCTACTAACATAACAACAAAGTTCATCTTGCCTCTCAGCATTTTCAATGAGCTCTGCTTCAACAGAAAAACCCCACATATGGTCTAATGTATTTCTTTCTAGCTCAACTTGATAGAGAATTTTAGCACGGACTTCGACAACTTCATGAGTATGTAACTAAATAAAAATATATATTTCATCAACATTATTAGATCAATAAATTTTTATTTTTATTATTATAAGTGAATATAAATAAGATAACATACATAAGTTTCAATATTGTCAGTTCGATGAGGAACAAAATAATTATGATCTTCCATATCTCGTCTCTTTTTTACCCTTACAAAGTGTTCCATGGGATTAAGCCCTTTTTTCGAACAAGATAATGCTAAATACTCATCAACTGTCATTCCTTCCCGTAGATAAATTTGAACAATCTACAAAATATATTAATATAAATACATAATATGGGTAATCATTAGTCATTGAAATCTACAGAATATATTATTTTGTTGAAAATTTAATATCTTCAATTGAAAAAATATGATTATTATAATTATAAATTAAATGAGTAATATATTATTAAAATAAAATGTATTTTCTGTCTTAACATGTAAGTAAAAATAAGTAAAATCTATGAGTATAATTTAAATTTAGAATATTAAGTATATAAATTAAAAAAAAAAAAAAGCCGGACATACTTCACACGATGGGTGGTATTCTCTTGACGGACATATTAAATTTTAAAGAAACAATAAATCATTTCTTCAGTAAAACGATTCTGAACAAAGGAAGTTAATAATAATAAAAATAAAATTTTCAAAAAATGTCCAAAATTTTTTTTCACATTTTCATGCGCCAAAATCTTTTTTATACGATTTTCTATCTATGTTTAAATTTTCATAAAATTCGGATCAAAAAATGATGGTTTCCGAGTCGTTTTTGTCAAATTTTGGGTAGTTTTTAAAAAAAAAAAAAAAAAT
>JAIPRM010011303.1:0-13013 GCA_025469315.1 Stegophylla sp. TES_Ste_2020
CCTATGAATATGCAATTATATGCATTATGTTCAAAATATGCAAAAATATGCAAAAAAAAATTGGTTCTATTTAAACGAGAATGACCCAAATCGTGGACAAATCTGACAACCAATTAATTTGGACTTAAGGAAAAAAACATGCAAATGCATATAAATCCTAGCCCTAGTGATATATATTATATACACAGTAAAAACCGTTTATAATGACATTCAAGGGACCGGTCAAAATTGGTCTTAATAACCGATAGTCGGTATAACCAAAATGATAAAATAAAAATAAAAATTTGATAATAAAGTTATTTGAACATTGTATATTATGTATTACAAATATATTCAGTTTTTGTCACGAAATCGTGATCAAAACACTTACATGTAATACAGTATATTAATTCAATTTACTATTATTATTTGTTTAGTTTTTTTAAAAAAACATAAAATTTACTTATTAAAATAATCTATTATTTTAGTTTGTAGGTAACACTTTTGTAGTTACATTAAATTCGATAAATACAGTACGTATGATAAATGTCATTATAGATAAAGTATTTTTCTAAAATAACCAAAAATAAACGTCATAACACCCGTATAGTCATTATATAGACGTTACAATAACCGATACAAATTCGTACTTATAATATACAATTTTTGCAGGGACTCTCAACTTAAGCTCATTAAACCCGGTTTGTCATTATGAACGATTTCTACTGTATATATATATATATATACATATTTACTTAATACAGGGTTATTATGCAAAAAAATTTCTGAAATTCGGAAAATTTACATCATACATAGTATAATATTAATAGTAATAATTTATCGCTAGAAAGACAAAATTACAGTCGGATACAATTAGAAAAAATAAAACAATATTGTGTGGAATCTAGCTTTACTCCTCACTTGAATGTACCTTTTTATATCATTTTTAAAGAATTTTTTTTTTTTTGTCATTGATTTATTCAGTACGATAAACGGTATGGACTGTATTTCAAGGTAGTAGAAATATAAATAAAAAAACAACTAATAGTTTTACTTTTGCCGTGTTACCGGACTACTATTGAAAAAAAAAAGGCAATAATAATAACTTAGGGGGCACAATTAAGTGCTGGCCAGCGGGGGAGATACTAATATTAAAAATAATTTTAATAATACACAAAACAAACATAATACAATATCACAGTAAAAAAAAACCTTATGCTCATGACGGCGGATGGTGGCGGGTAACAATGACAATGGTAGACGATGTTGATGATGGTGACAAGGGTGACGACGGTGGCGATGGTGACGAGGTACGGTATTGGTAAAAGAAACGGTGGATAGAAAAACACTAACTTATAAGTACGGTAGGTAGCACACGACAGATCTCGTGACGGTCGGTCGGACAATAATCTGTACCACTCGAAAAACCGGTTGGTTATGAATGGTTGATAATTTTCTGAACATATTCAAACACTTTTTTTGAGCATTTTTTTGAAAAAAGTTTTAGATCATTATGTTTCGCTTATGATCTATACTGGATGGATCTCTTTGAAGTCTAGACCTTAAATATATGTGTGTATAAAAATTAATTTATGTTTTCAGTAAATATTTCGTAAGATGTAAATTTATATTTTGGGGTAGAAATATATGAATTTATATTCAAATTTATTTTACGTATAAAATACTAAAAAAATTATTTAATTTAAGTACAAACATCATTACGAATTGGATTACAATTAAAGCGTAGATTAGGGATGCTAAGCCCACCAGTTTTTTTGAAAATTTTAAAAGGTGGGCATGAACTTTTTTTGGGGGGAGGGAAGATGAACCATATTCAAATGTTGTTTTGATGTCTGAAATTTTGATATCCTTGTTACACACAGTTACAATGACAAAACAGGCACGGCAACAGTTCTCAAATCTGGACCAAAGATTCCCGAACTTTTTTGTCTTATAACACTCTTTTCCAAGCAGAAAATAAAATAGTTATTATAAAATAATATACAAGTGTGAAATCAAACAGCTGCGTAATTGAGCAAATTTTTTCGTCAATTAATTATTTAGTATTATAATGATATGTTAGGATCTAGTGTATAACTTGCAATATGAAATAAATGAAATGTGTGTGAACTTTCAGATTACTGAACACTTTTTAAAATTTCTTCTAAAATCAAATTAAATACATCTCTTCCATTTCATTTTCCACATTGATATTTGCCCTAAAGGTACTTTATAGTTTATACGTGTATCCACAGCGGGCCACATCGTCGCCGTTATGTCATGTTGAAAATGGAATGAAATTAAACGTTGATCCTAATTAGTTTAAAGAGGGATATTAATATAATATTGGAATCCAAAATTTAGCCATTTTTGGTTATTTTTCGCAATTATTCTAAGGTTTATCTTAATCGCCTTAACCGTGATTGTTTTCGTCTCTATATGGCATCATTGTCGATTTTCTGGTTTTTATTTTTATTTCAGGTAAAAAGACCGGTATTCATGTACTGATATTATGTGACACACACTTGGAGGAATTCCTGCAATAAAATATATGAAATAATACAACTTTACTGAACAGTTCACATATGTAATAATCAAAACTGTGCTATAGGAACATATCTTATCATTCCGGTACTTTGCTAATCAGAAGGTAATAAATGAATACGACAATAGAGAAAAGATAACATTCAACAATATTAAAGAAAATTATGAAGCGATTTCTAAATACACGAGTAATATTATTCGTTTTAAAATAATTTAGATATAGATAGAAAATATAATAATATGAAAAATATTTCGGATACATTTCTAATGTGTTATTTTTTTTCTCCTCATTTTTTTCGTTCTTAGTTAATTATGGGCTCAATAAAAAATATTTTTTTTTCGTAATAATAATAAACTATAATAATTTATTATAACCCACCACTGGTGAATCTACAGTTAGAAGTCAATCGATATTCACAGTTTCTTGAGAGAAAAGACACGGGAGGCAGAAATTCGTTGTGTGTGGGTATTATTTTTAACAATTTAATTGAAGGCTGAGTAAATCAAGGAAATGATTACGTTAGAGGGGAAAGGACGATTTATGAATGCACAAAGCACACATAAATTATGAAAATCAAACTGAATATTGACCCTTATAAAAACCATAATTAGTCACAATAATCTCGATAATTATATCATAATGTTTTTTAGTCAGCATAAATATTTTCCTTACACGATACTCGAACAATAAATCAAAAGTTTGAAACAAACTTGTTACACCGTTTTCAATAATAATTATCATGTAACACTTAAATTATTGCTTATTAAATTTATTAATGCAGTATATCACGTTGTATGAGCATTAATTTCAATTTACCTTCATGTACAATGTAAAACAAGCGGTTGCCCACTCTCCCTTCCCCACTGGAACTAACACTGCTTAATGGACCTTTATATATATATATTAATAACGTAAACACTCATCGTATATTTTACACCACTATTAGTGAGTAGGCCTGTATGGTGTTGATAACTTTAGTTCATTTTTTTGTACAATGCTTCTTTAGCTCAGAAATTTGTTTCAATAACATAAAATCCAAATACAACAAATTTAAATTTTGTGCGTTAAGTAATTTATTATAATTTTCCATTGTTAGAGAGAAAATTCGTGATTTTTGTCATTTACAAGATTAAGCCGACTCTTCCAAATACTATTTTTTAAGTCTGTTTATTTATTATAATTATTAAAGTAAATTTAAATAAATAATTTGAAAAAATTTTACAACTTTAAAGGCTTTATTTTGTGTTTTGATTTGTAAATTATTTTAAAGAGAATTTTTATAGGTTATGTAAGTTAAATATTATATCACACATTATGTTAAGTTCATATTAAAGGCTTTAGAACATTCAATATTGGGTCCTTGTAATTGTTATCAATTAATAAGTAACCTCTTTTTTTTTTTTTTTTTGTGGTGTGGCATCAGTCAAATATCAATTTAATAAAATTATAAAATAGACTATGAAAAATACTCTACATTATTAATAATTACTGTAACTTATGTTGTATGTTAGTCATAGAATTAAATACATGTTTTTTTTTAAGAATTGATTTTAACAGCATAATTTATAATCAGGGTTTTTAAATGTCATAAAATTAATTTTATTAAAATATTTTCTGAAACTATAAAGACATATTTCATTACGTGAAAAAAAAAAAAAAAACTAAAACAAAAAATCCGAACATGCTTTGCACCATGATATGGATATTGTTCATTCCTTAAGTAGGACTGGGTAGATGTGTTAAATTAAAAAAAAAGGTTTTTGATAAAACAAACGAATAAAAATTCAGTTTATTCAAGTCAATTCTTTTTAAAAATTATAAAGTTTATTATTATTACAAAAAAAAATTATATTTTACTCAGCCAGTTTTATAGTCTACTACTAACTAGAGAAAATGAATCAACATTTTTGAATGAATAAAAAGTGTTAAAAAAATATATATATCATACATTTTTTTTCAATAAAATATTTTTCATATTATTGTAAATCCGTATTGAAATTTTCGTAAAGTTTAAATTAAAAAAATATATATATATTATTAAAGCATTGTTATCAAACTTTTAGCAGTTTTTCCGAATTTTTGATAAAATATTGAGAATTTTCGAAAAATGACTTCTTTAAAATAGGTACCAGAGGCAAATTTTGATCGAATTTTTTGAACGAGTATTTCTATACGAAAAAGTATTTACAAAAAAAAAGAAATAATAATAATAAAATAATAATAATAATAATAATAACAACAACATAATAAAAACATAAACTTCTTCGCTCCATTTAGAATCTCAAAAAATTTATTTTTATTTTTATTGAAATTAAAAATTTCGAAATAAATCCATTAGCATATTATAAATATTTTTTGTTAGGTTTGTGCTAATACATTCAACAAGCAGCATGCGTATTATACATATATAACAATACGATTATTGTTACATGTTAAAAAAGAAAAAAAAAACGAATTTACGGTTTAAATGAGCAAAATGAAAAGTTTCAATTTTATATTTTGCAATGTTTTGCAAAAACTTTCAACGAGTCAGAGAAATTATGCGATTTCGCTTCTCCAGAAATCGTATCTATAAACGTAATTTATTTTCGGTTAATTTATGTTTTCGTTGGGGTAAAATAAGTGGAAATGGAATTTTGTGACTTGGTCCACGCACAAAAATCAAAATATTTTATACATAAGTACTAATAATAATTTTATTACAACTACGGTCCGAGATGACACGTGCACTAGAATGTCCGTTCGACAGTATATCGACCCCGGAGCCATTCATATGGCAAATATTTCCCCGTCACGCATATTTTACCCCTTAGGTGATTTTGCCTTAACGATGTGTATAAGATAACGCAGATGCGCATACATATTATTATTATTATTATTATTATGTGGTATTATTATGTATAATTCAGGATAAAACGGAAATATTGCGATAACACGCGCAGGTCCCTGCTTGTCATTCGGTGTGAGATAAACCCAGACGCGAACACTTGAGATTACGCCTACAGATTAGTAGCACACGTCGAGGCAATTTTGAAAATATCCATGTGCTCGTAAAAGTATCGTTATATTTTGTATAGTGATCGTAGTGGCGTGTTGATAGTGTCAACTAAACCGTATTCGTATGTTATTATTCCGGGTCCAATTAAAATATTAATTACATTTAAATCAGTGAGTTTAGACTGATTGAGAAAATGTGATGCAGTCCTAACTTCCATAGTGCCAGGGCTTAAAGTGGAAAAATATTTCTGAAGGGTCTCTAACTCTGCATTATTTAAGTATTCCGTATAAATGTAATAATTAGAAGCGTGATCTGGAAATCAAAGACACTCTCGACAAAACGTTCTCGTTATTATCAACCATTTTGAATTAGAATAAATACATTATTATTATATACGACAAAATTATTTTTCCAGCTATCATTTATGTATTATTTAAATAAATTAATTAAATTACCAATTTTATGTACAAACGTATTACATTTTGTTTGTATTGAAATTTAATATTTTGTTTGGAAACAAAAATAACTTATATCACAGTTAATCATACTTGATAACATTTTCAACAAAATTTATTCAGTTGATGACTGCAATTACATTTCATTCAATTACATCAAGTTGATTTAATTTATTTTTATTTATGATGTTCGTCAAATGGGTTGAATGTTAATGCAGAGAAATGATCTTGAATTTTATTTTCACGATGTAGGTATATCAAATGTAAATTCCATTGTAATATACAATTACAGATTTAATGATTGTAACCCAAATAAGAGACCTAGGTATTCTACTATTGATTTATCATTTAAAAATCATATAAATATGATGTGTAACAAAGCTCTTCCAGTATTCGGCTAGAATTGTTCTTAATTTAAAAATCATAATTGCTTCAAATTATTACACTTCATTCTAGTCTGTTCCCTCTGGAATATAGCTTAGTTATTTGGAATCCTCATCAAAAGAGATGAATTAATAAAATAGAACGCATCTAAAATAGATTTTTACGAATACTATCAAAATACTATCAATCGAATCATCGAATACTATCAAAGCTTTTAATGACTCCTCGTTCTATTCTCTCTTCTCTTGCAGGTGCCTTCAAATTTTTGTTGACTCTAACGAGGTAATTAGGATTACCTTAATATGTAATAATTTCGTCGACAATACAAATAATTACAAAAACATGTTATATTATGCTTAAAATTATGTTAACCAATTTTTGAGAGGGAGTCTACGCGAAGGGTTAGATGATATAATTAAGCGGTGGATGCTCTCTCGATGATTGGTATTATCCGTATTATTGGGTATGCTCCTACACACACACACACACACACAAGTCACCGTTTCGCCAAGACTATCCTTTTCCACTTGTTACCATTCCGTTCTCGCACAACCACGTGCCTTAAACCCCATAATTGACATTCCCATTTGCCTAATCATACTCAATATATTTTAACCTTATCCTAGAGTGTACGATGTCACGTATCCAATTGTTGCAATAATAATTAAACCAATTATTGTTGTTGTAGGTGAAAGATTTTTTTAAATCATGCAATAGCTGTGCAAGAGTACATTGTCCTGTGTAGAATGAAAATAATAAGACAAATTTATTAAATGACAATAATAGTTAAAAGTGATTTATGGAAGATGTACCTAATGTGTGTTAACTGTTGATTTTTGGACTACAGTGGCAAACAATAGTTACTTAGGCGTGACAACTACATGTCATATTTTAGTTGAATACTGAAAAATTTTAAATGAAATTTTGAAAAAGTTCCTAATTTATAAATGATTTAATGTCTGTAATTCTAAATTAGAAAATTAAACACGTATAATATTATTACTGACAACGTCACTAATATAAAGTATGTTATTAATGATAAAGGCCAAGCAAATTTAATCATATGTAATTCACATTTACTTCAATTATCTGTGATTGCCGATATTTAAACGATTTAATAAAATAATTAAGAAATATGTTGAGAAAAATTGTAGATAATTTTAAACGAAGTTTGACAATAAAACATGAATATAAGGAACATGAAAAATGCATGGAAAACAAAAGTAATACAGTCGAAAACTGAAAAAGTAGGTGAAATTATTTGTGTTTAAAACAATTAATTGTATTTTATGAAACAGAACTTCAATTAATAACAAAATATTCTAAATTAAAAACGGAAATGTGTTTTTAAGCGTCTAAATACAAACAATTTATTTGTTATTCTATATCACGGTATCACTATATCAATATGAATGAATGAATATCAATACTTGAAACATAGGCGAAAATAGGGGCTTAGTGGGGAGGCTAAGTCTCCCCAAATCCATTCAAAGCCCAGCAGATTATACTTAAATTGAATAAGGTTAAGACCATTAGAGGGGCTAAATAAAAAAAGAAAATTGTTAGCTCCTATTTTAGGTTCTGAACGAAGTGAAGAAGCTAGTGTTTTTACAATGATATTTTTTTTTTCTGTGTACAACTTTTTGTATGGAAATACTTGTCCAAAAGTTTCGATCAGTAACTTTTTGAAACCGGATTTGCCTCTAGATGGTACTTTAAAGAGGTTATTTTTTGAATTTCTCAATTGTTCAATTTTTTTTTGGAAAAAACTACTTAAAATTTGACAAAAACGATTCGGAAATCATCATTTTTTGATTCGAACTATATGAAAATTTAAATATAGATAGAAAATAATGAGATAAGAAGATAAAAAACATTTTGGCGCAAGAAAATTTTAAAAATGTGAAAAAAAAATTTTGGACATCTTTCTAACATTTTTTTTTTTCATTTATTTTTTACATTATTAACTTTCTTCGTTCAGAATCGTTTTATTGAAGAAATGATTTATCGTTTCTTTAAAGTTCAATACACCCGTCAAGAAAATCCCACCCGTCGCGCGTCGTGCGAAGAACACCCATCGTGCGAAGTATGTCCGGCTTCTTTTATCCTATTTTCATCATTGACGTAAAAACATATCCATGTACATCATTAGGTGAATTATATTATTTTACTAATTATTCTCAAAATTTATTGCTATGTTAAGTGCGAAAAACTGAGGAGATATACAGTGGAATGCAGTACAACGATAATAATGAAAGTATAATTATATTATTCGTAGTTAAACTAAAACGTGGATTTTTTTTTTTTGTTTTTTTGTCTGTATAATTGCTACGATTTTCCAAATTTAATGTACGATGCTACACGACGAACTGTGGTGGAGAAGAACATGTACTTCATCTTAAACAGTTGCCTTTGGCGTTAAATTCCTCCACTGCAAAAATAACCATTAGTCGACGCGCAGACTCATGCTTGTGGTGTTTAGGTTTGGGGGGTTAGTTTGACGATGGGGATTTCAACCGCTTCCGAATAATCTGTGTTCGCCGCTACTCGCGTATCCCTGTCATTAAAACACATATTATTACTCAACCCTTTGAAATTTCAAGGAATTTTAACGGTATGTGTGAGTCGATTACCAAAACTCATTTCGTGTACAAGTCATAGACACAATTAGACAATTAGACACTAACTTACCATTAGATTAGGTAATTAAAATACATAAATTTGAATGCATGTTTTTTTTTGCATATTTATCTATTTTTTAGTACATAAGTACATATAAATATTTAGTCATTTTTTATTGCATAAACATCCTAACCCTTTAGTTATTACCATTTATTCGTTATCGGATAATGATTATAGATAAAAACAGCTTAGATTATTCAGACACTATAAATTTAAAGGTCAAATATTAAATACTACAAAATTGAAAAATTTTGGAGGGGCTGCAGCCTCCAGCCCCCCTCCTCTGGGTACGCTACTGAAAGGAAATATTGATTGATTCCTAGAACACAAAGAGTTCATTCCCGAAACTCAAACCCATCACCATAACAAAGGAAATACCACTTGAAAGTTGGTTTACAAGGGTCCAAAAAGCATTTTTTTTTGTTTTAGTTACTAAATTTAACCCAAAATTTGTCTATGTATAATAATAAAATTAATGCCTACTATGTGTTTTTTTCTATTTATTTATGACGACGGTTGAACAGACATTTGCACATTCTTTCAATGTAATTAAAAATACAATTGAAAACTGACAATTAATATTTTATTATTTTTTTATTGATTTTTTTTTCGCTCCTCTCATTGAAAAATCCTGGGTACGCCACTTAGTGAAGACACATTACTTTTGTTGATAGACATTAGTGAGTTACTTATTTTTCGTATTTTATTTAAGTATATACAATAATTCCTATGACTTTGGAAAATATTAATTTAAATATAATATAAATTCCAATTACAATAATTTAGTTTGGTATATATTAATATACTATATATTTTATTCTACATATTTAACGAATTATTTATGCGGAATCCTAATCACACATTATATACTTTAAAACAAATTTTATAAAGTAATTTTTCTCCAAATTATAAGTAGAAATGTAAGTTTCTCAACGATATGGAATAATAAGTATAGTAGATTCTGCTTTATTCGGGTGACTGTTTTCTAATTAAAAAAACAAACTATTGATTTTGGTGCATATTCGTAAACCGCTGCAGTTTTGCTCATGAGTCGAATAATCGGAATGTTTTTATCGATCTTCATTTTTCTGCATTTTATTACAAGTCTTTTGTGTCCGACAAGTTGGCATTATTCCGTTTTCTGACATGCTATTTGAGTAATTTATGTCTTTTTAAGTTCAAAAATTAATTACTTTTTTTTTAGTAATAAAAACGCTGGTTATTTTTCGTCTTTTTCTGTTTCGTGATGTCTGGTATTATTGCTACAATTTCTCACATTTAATGCCGAGGGGTGGCGAAGAAGAACTTAATTTTAAACCATTTCCCGTTTGCGTTAAATTACTTACTCTGTTGCAAAAATAGTCATTAGTCGACGTGCAGACGCGCGCACGGTGTTTCGCCCCGGGGGTTAGTTTCGCGGTGGGGATTTTAACCGCTTTCGAAAAATCTGTTTGCCCGCACTACTCCCGTCATCATTATAAAACGCAGTTTTACTCGACCCTCGGTAATACACGAATTTTATGACAATGAAAACTCGCGGAAACTGGTAGGTACTTACCAATCCTCTTAATTTAATTTGCATGCGGTGTAGAAGCAGTGTACAACTATAATTCGCTATAATAACGATGACATATCATATTATAATATTAAACAAAAACAACGTAAAAAAAAACCTCTACCAAAATTGTTCTATACATGATTTGTTTTATGTATGGTCCAATAAAGAAATGTATTTTAATTATTATTCCGTGTAAATCGAAGAATAAATTATGATAAATCATGATTTAATTCAGAGATGTGTGTACGTATTTTTAAGTCTATTATCAACAAACATTGAGACTTATATTACTTGAAAACGTGATTATAAGCGCTACAATAAACAATAATAATAATAATAATTAAAATAATATTCATTAACATATTTATATACAAATATTCGTAAATATGAAATTATAGTTTTTTTATATGGTTTATTTTATGTACGGTCCAATAAAAAAATTTATTTTAATTATTGTTTCATGTAAATCGAAGAATAAATTATGATAAATCATGATTTAGTTCAGAGATGTGTGTACGTATTTTTGCGTGTCATCCCGGTTCGCCGGATAAAATAAAATTATCATACCTATTAGTATAGATTTATGAATTGCAATAAATTATAAAAAATTTTGATACATTTTGTAATTTACAAAGAATAAACCTAAATAAGAAATAAAATACGTTTTGTACAAGTTTATTAATAAATTAGTTGAAAATTCGCAATATATTTCACATACCTACATATTAAGTAATATGAAGATTGTAATAATGAGTAAAAATGGTTATTTTATCCGTACTTTCTCCGACATTTTTTTTCAATAAAACCCTTGTAAAATGTTTGACACAAAATTTAAAAATATTTTCAATTAAATGCTCTATATAGGCTTTAAGTTTCAAAAATATCGGTTTGTCCAAATTTCTTTTGTGTACTATATTTTATGTAATATAATAAGAACCAAATTCTAAAAACCAAATGAAACCGTAAAACCGAATTTTCGAGTCTATTATCAACAAAGATTGTGACTTATATCACTTGAAAACTTGATTAAAAGTGCTACAATATACAATAATAATACTCATTAACATATTGTATTCGCAAGTAATCGAAAATATGAAATTATATACTTTTTTAATATTACTATATTGAATTATACCAAAATTATTTTAAATGAATTTTTAATGGGCCACGAAATAATAATAATAAAATAGAAAATCAACCGATTTTTGGCTAATCAGTTTGGTTGTTCACAACCACGTGGTGAATGTTTTGGTGTAAAAAAAAAAAATTATCGTTTAGCTCACCACCTTCGGTCCGTCGGTCGGCACGCGCCCTCCGGAGGTCACCCACGACGACGACCTCGGTGTTTGGGGGCAGTATTCGTATTCGTATTCGTATTATTATTATTATTATTATTGTGTCGCATCCGACAGTTCGGGACCGAGTGTGTGTGTGTTGTGTAATACATTACAATATCAATACCACGCGACATCCCACGTCGTCGTTCCCGTCGCACCGCTGTGCAGTAAAAACGTTGTCGTCGACGGTCGGGTCCGCGAGAACACAATGCGAAAATCGATAAAATATTATATTATTATTATTATTACGAGTACCGGCGACAATATATAGGTGCTCGATAATAATATAAAGCGATCGCGAGATATTTCTTATTATTATTATTATTATTGTATTATACGCCGTACGGACACGCGAAGAAAATCGTAAGTCAATGTTATTTTATTATTATGATCGGTAGGCATAATACCCGTATTGTATTATTATCGAATACGTTGCGTGAATCGGGCACGTGTACACGTCTTTTGGAAAATCGTATTATATTTATTTATTACGACTTCATTGTAATATCATTTAGAGCAGTGGTTTCCAGCCAGGTGGAATTCACTCCTCCGAAGGGGGGAGGGGCACTTCGGCGATGGAGAAATAACGAAATTTTTTTTTTTTTTTATGTTAATTTTGTTAAAAAAATATATTTTAAATTTAATAAACGTTTTATATTGTAGTTTCAGTTTTATATTTAATATTATGAATTGGTGATTTGATTTATATCCAACTTATAAAATAATGGAAATTAAAAAGTCAGACATACTTCGCACGATGGGTGTACGTCGCACGACGGGTGGTATTCTATTGACGGGCGTATTAAATTTTAAAGAAACGATAAATCATTTCTTCAGTAAAACGATTCTGAACGAAGGAAGTTAATAATATAAGAAAAAAAATGTCCAAAATATTTTTTTCACATATTCAAAATTTTCTTACGCCAAAATCTTTTTTATAGAATTTTCTATCTATGTTTAAATTTTCATAAAATTCTGATGAAAAAATGATGGTTTTCGAGTCGTTTTTGTCAAATTTTGGGTAGTTCTTTCCAAAAAAAACATTGAAGAATTGAGAAATTCAAAAAATGACCTC
>JAIPRM010011305.1:0-13011 GCA_025469315.1 Stegophylla sp. TES_Ste_2020
TATTATTATTATTATATTTAATACGTTTATGCGCGTGGGCGTAGAACGATGACGTGTGTCCGTCCGTGGAATCGGCCGGTGTCGCGGGTGCGGGAGAAATGACGCGCGTACAAGCGTTCCGAGAACGCAATTTCCGTACGAATTTCCGCCGCCGCCGCTGCGGCTACTCGACGGCCAGTTCCCGCGACAAAACGGACGCGCGACGATAATACGATGAAAACGGCCACGATGTCTATCAGTGCCCACACTCGCATACGTTCCACGCATGCGCACTTATTTGTATATAACACACCCTATACAGTACAAACCACCGACGTATTGGTGGTGGGGCGAGAGTATCGTTTCGATAAGTCCAACTCCAGGCACCAGACCCGGATTGAGATTATCCGTAGGCCCTAGGCAGTATTTTTTGTAACACAGTAATCTTGTGCACTCAGAGATAAATAAATATTTTATAGTTAATTAATTAATTAATATTAATTTATTAGTTTCATTAAAGAAGAGACCCTTATAATCAATATGGCTCTAGAAATTGATGCATTTGAAAAACATACATTTAGTTGTTTATCGACGCTCTCTTATTCGTATTGCACGAAATGTTGAATATTTACAGGTTTCTTACTAATTAATTATTGTGTATATTTAAATAAACACACTATTCCACTACAGTACAATAATAATAATAATCAGGCGATATTTCAAATTTCGATCATCAGACATTAAGGGTTATATATACCTTAATTTACATCAAATAATGCCTCTGGTCGTCGTCAACCACTGTTGAATATGATATTGTTTATGAGTGTTTACCAGTTTAATATTTAAAAATACATGCAATAAAATAATAATTGTAAAATTAATTCGTAGGCCCTGGGCACAGTGCCCCTACAGTGCCTATGCGTTAATACGGCCCTGCTCGGCACGCACAAGCAAACAGAAACGCTCGCGGGTAATAACATTATCCGAACGCGTTGTATTAAAAATGATTAGTGTGTACATATTAGACGTGTATGGATGTGTGTGTGTGTGTGTGTGTGTGTGTGTGTGTGTGTGTGTGTGTGTGGGTGGGTGGGTGTGTCCCGCTATCACGTGTCTGGACGTCAATCAAATTGTGGCGAGAAATGTCTCCCGTCACCGCCGTCACCGCCGCTCCGTTCGGAATCTCCGAAACTTTTATTTCGTTTTCGTTTCACGAATTCGTTGTGTTAAACGCCGAGTTAAGTCATTTCGTGTCCTTACACACGTCTTCCTGTTATTGTTTTTCGCGCGCGTAAGACTAAATTTTATTTTTTTTTACCTCCCATAATATTATGACAACTCCATCCGCGGTTTCTGAATGAAAAAAATTAATAAATAAAAAAACTAACCCCTTTTTGTGGGACGTCGTCTTCTATTACGGGTAAACGTTCAAATTGTATTTTGAACAAAAGAAATGAAATAAGCGGAATATTGGTGTTGTAAAATATTTTATTTTAAGTGATTCAAAAAATGTGTGCGAAATTAAATGTAAATATATTGTGTTCGCAATAATAGTAAAAATATGTGTCCAGAATGTATCATAAAATCATAATAGTTCACAATAATTCATAAAATAATTCAAAATTAAATATATATATATTTACAATAGTTTACAATAATTAATTATAATTCCAATAGTTTCCCTACGGTATTTAAAAAAATATCCGTAGTAATTCTTTTATTTGCGCAACTGGTTATAGTTTCATTATGTAATTTGTATTGAAATTATTTGAGTTTGTTTGAAGCAGTTGTACACTAGGTCGCATGAAACACCCATACAATATCTTTATTCTTTATGTCAGCGGTTCCCAACCTATGGGCCGCGGCCCACTTGTGGGCCTCAAGCAACGTGATACTGGGCCGCGGATACTTGTCAAGATTCTAAGTTAAGGATTTGCAAATTTTAATTTATGACAGCGAAAATAATATATTAAATTTTATTTAAATTGTATTACAAAAATTAAGAAGCCTACCAAAATAAATTGAAAATTTCATCAACTTACTAGGAATCGTTAACTGAACTGTCATGAGAACAGGTGGCATTAATATCGTTTTTAAAACCACAAATTTGGCTTGGTCCAAAAATATTATTCGGTCGTTTCCAATATTTCACTGAGTTATTTGATGGACTTTTCGACAACTCATTTATGTAAACAAGCCTTATTAATTATGTTTTTTTTTTTTTTTTTAAATTAATGAAATAGATTAAATATTGAGGTGAAATAAAACCTTGATATTGACTATAGTGAAAGATAAACAATTTCAAAAATCACATAGAGTTTTTCAACTTTTACATATTGTTTTTGTGCATGAATTTAAAAAATTGAATTTTTCTATAAAAAATTATTTTTTAGTTTTTCGTTCTTATTACAGAACTCACTACTGAGTACTAACAGAATATGATGTCTTTATTATTATAAGTTACATCATACGTTCATTATAGGTGTCTATTTATGTTTGTGTGTTTAAAATTTTCAACTTTATTATGTATATTTAGTTAGTGGACCTCAAAATATTTTATTGAAAATTTATGGGCCGCACAGCTAAACCGGTTGGGACGCGCTGCTGTATGTCATCGACATTGTCATTATTTATTGTAGATCAGATTGGTATTAATCTACTATTCCCTACAGTTACTCTAGTTACTTATCTAAAATGTGTATTGTTAATTATGGTTTTTTTTCTTTCATACTTTAAGAAACCCTGGTCTTTAACCACCGTACCACGTATTCCACGTTCAAAACGACCGTACCAATTTTCCGACTACCCCTATTATGACATTTTATCGATTCTGTGGCGTCATAAACGCGCGTGTAATCGTATTTTTTATTTTTAATATTTTTTAATAAAAAAACAAAAAAAAACGTATTTACCGCGGGGCGGAAGAGCGGAGCCGCGCTCCGGCATCTGTGCCACACACACGCGTATAAACGTTATGAATTTCACGCGCATATTGTACACACATTGGAGTCGTGAAAATTCCTCACCAATCCGCCACTTTGCACGTATCCAATATACATATTATTGCACGCGGTGATATTATTTCGAATTTTTACCTACCCACCCCCCCCCCTCATGGTATTTTTTGATATTATTATTATTATGTGTACCGCACGAGCAACATCTAACGACGACGACGACGTGTTCGGGGCCGCCTTTGGTTTCGGTTTGTTGCATATTATATTTTTCAATACGCGTTTATAGGTTAGGGTTTTCAAAACGCGAAAAATACAAAAACGCGAACGCTTATTCGTTATATTAGTACAAACGATTTTACGTGTGAAAAAACAAAACGAGACGCCAAAGGGCGAGCGAAGGGAACGGGTGTAGAATATTATAATACAAGGACGGGGGACCCGTTTCCCCCAAAAACTTCCGACCTTTCACGTTTTGCCCGACAAAAAATCAAGTTGGCAATTCTGTTTTATTGAGTGTAATAATATTATATATTATAATATTTACTTTTTAATTTACCAATTTAAATAGGTCGTCGTGAATAAAATAAAATACATATTTCTGCTAAAAAGTTCACGTAGTACACTGTTTTGGCTGTAGGAAAAATGAAAAATGTATAATTTCAATTTAAAAAAAAAAAGTGTATACTTCGCTCTTCGGGGGTGTTCTTCGCACGTCGGGTGGGATTCTCTTGACGGGTGATTGAATTTTAAAGAAACGATAAATCATTTCTTCAATAAAACGATTCTGAACGAAGAAAGATAATAATTAAAAAATTATAAGATAATATTAAAAAATAAATGAGAAAAAAAATGTCCAAAATTTTTTTTCACATTTTCAAAATTTTCTTGCGCCAAAATCTTTCTTATATTATTTTCCATCTATGTTTAAAGTTTAATATAGTTCGGATCAAAAAATGATGGTTTCCCAGTCGTTTTTGTGAAATTTTGGGTAGTTTTTTCTAAAAAAAACATAGAAGAATTGAGAAATTAAAAAAATGACGTCTCTAAAGTACCAACTAGAGGCAAATCCGGTTTCAAAAAGTTGCTGATTGAAAATTTTGGATACGTAGATCTATACGAAAAAGTGTTCGCAGAAAAAAAAATAAACACCATTATAAAAACACTAGCTTCTTCACTTCGTTCAGAATCTAAAATAAATAAAAATAAACATCATTGCAAAAACACTAGCTTCTTCTCTCTACTCAGTGTCTAATAAAATTGAAAATAATCGAAACAAAAAATTACATTAAACTTTTTAAAAATTTCAACCAAAAATTTTATATGATTATACTTCAACAGTATTATTAAATCCGAAACTTTAAAAGCAATTTATCAGACACTATTTCTAACAAACGATTGTTTGCCGTAAATGATTTGCTATGATTTATGCAAATATTTATGTTTGTAATAATTGAAAAGTTTTAAACAAAAAAGATTTTGTTTTATTTATCATGGATAAGTTCTACGTAGCTGATGAGTTGATCACTTATTTTAAGAAATATTATTATTCAATAAAAATACAATTTCATTAAAACTCTTTTATGATACTACATTATTGTGAATGGTAGTTAACCAATGAAATGCTTGTTTCACGTTGTTAGTATATTATTTTGCTCGGAGTCGAATTTTTACAGCAGCTGTGTGTCATTTTAATAATAATTTATGATAATTTGAACGAAGCCGAAATGTGTTGAGCGTGTATATTAATTTGAGTGCACGTGTGTGTGTGAGAGAGAGATAAATATTGTGAAATTTATTTTTTTTTTTTTTTTTAACATCAATAATTATTATAATTTATAGTTGCTACACGTCATGCTTATTATACGCGTTTAGGTGTTTTTGTCACACTTGGTTTTACTGTCATATGTAAATTACAATTCATACACGGAACACTCGAACGCATATAAAAATCCATATCCCGTTGAATCTAATAAAAGTCAATGGTTATTTTTCAATTTGAGTTTAATTTTAAATAGTAATTTATAAAAAAAAAAAAAAGTGAAAATTCCATAAAGACGACACCGAGATGAATATTAAATGGTTATTAACATCAATATTAAATCAATAAAAAATAGCAGCGCATTTTATCAAAGTAAGTTTTACATTATTTTAAATACAATTTAGTGTTCAGCTATAAACAAAGACGACAGAAATTTGTTTTTTGGCTTTTGTTACAATATTAGGAATCAATTATTGGAAGAATATTACTACTACTTAATTCAATTAAAAATCCTCTTAATCATAAAATGCAAAAACTTACCATTTTTTTTTTTTATTCTGTCAACACTTAAATCACGATATACACGCGTTGTTCAATAATTTTTTACTAGGAAAAACAGTATTGTCTATTGGCATTAACCATTATTTTTTATGCGTGACCGATGTGGTCCAAACCTTGTTTTTCGGACCATCATTACATCAGATAATTCGTGGTACATAAGATAACTCATTTTTGAAATTCTCATTATTTCTTAATAAATAATTTTTTTTTTTTTCTTAATCGCAAATAACTCTTTATTGTTTACCAATTCGCAACATGTATAGAGTTATTTTTATGAAGAATATCGTTATTTAATTTTAAACCGTAATTCATAACTTTCCCAGGGTATGACAGTCAGTAATGTGATTGTTATTTATTATGAAATTTTACACGAGTTAAATAGGTGCCTTAAAAAATAAGTTACGATAGGACGTCAAATGTTACCGCTCCTATTTCGACTTAATGATCACGTTAATTATTCGGGAATTTTAATTATTGATAAATCTCTTAAATGGGATAAACATATACACAAACTAACACAATTTCAGAAAACTTCATTATAAATTAAAAACATTAAAATATATTATTGATGCTAAGTATTTGAGAATAGTCTATTTTGCTATGGCACAATTTATTTTTTCCTATGGAATTGCAGTACGAGGTGGCACTTATTAAATACATCTGAATCCTTTGATTTATACTTTAAATAGCTCATTACGATTAATTATTATTGATAAGCCAAGGATATATCCTAATAAATTATTATATTATATTGAATTTAATTTATTAACTGTTACTAATGTGAATTAAATAAAAAAATCTGCTTTTTCTTATGTATAAATATCTAATTTATGACTAGAAATAAATCTAATACATACTAATTTAAACACTTATAAAATTTATCATACTATAGTTGGCCACCAGAGCCCAATTAACAAAGGCACTCAATTATGTAAAAAAAACTTTTAATCACTTTTTAACATTTAATTTGTTTAAAAATTTTGTTTGGTAAATATTAACTTTCGACGATATTGTTTTATAATATTTAATTAGTATATTAATAGTTTTTAGTAGTAATAATTAGATAAATATTTTAATGCGTGTCTTCGTTTATGTTAACCATTATATTATTATAATTTAAACTCAACTGTATTTAAAACTCTCCTTTTCAGCACAAGCTTAGCTTTTGAAAGGGATACTATAATATTATTTTGTGTTTTGTATTTTGATACTTATGTAATTATTGTATATATATGGTGGTTTTTATAGCACTTAATAAAATAAAATAAATATCTAAGATCAGTTCGATTATAATATTGATAGATGTTGTTGTTGTTAGGTTTATATTTTGAAAATAAATATAATACATTAGACTATTAAAGATCACAGTTCTAATGTGAGAATCGATAATAGTTCAAACAAATATATGTTCAGGACAAATCACATTCCTAATATTTATATTATAATATACATAATATTTAACTTTTTCAGTGAATATATATAATATTCACCGAAAAAGTTAATTTTAAAGAATCATTTTATTTTTTCCTATTAGAGATAGACTTCCGATATTAAAAACTAAGAAATTTTAAATATGTCAGAAAATATATTTACTACCAATCACATCAACCTAGTATATTGTAAAGTTTCAATAGAATTTATGTTGTTTTCTCCTCCTATTAAGTCTTATTACATAAGACTTCCAGTGTTTTAACAGTGATTTATAAAGCAAAAATGTGGTTCTGTTTATTATTAAAGTGTAACAAGACCAAAATCGAAAAGTAATTTTGTACGTTCTTTAGACTTTAAATACGACTTTTCAAAAACGTCGGAACAAGTAGTTTTGTGAAGAATTTTTAAACACTAAGTTAGATTGGACTAAAGATAGAAATAAAAAAATTATGTAAGTGATATCCTTACAAACCTAATAATTAAGCGCACTCTGCGTACTACGTATGGTAACAGACGATTTGATAATTATTATGCATAAATAGTCTGATTTATATCATATTCACCAAATAATTTAAATATAAATACTATAACCATCTTTTTTCCCATCAAAGTCAAAAAAATTTTAAATATTATTCGTTTATGAGATAATATTTTTAAAGATTATTCGATTACCTAATGGTTAAAAATTAATAATTTAAATTATGAAAATTATATTAAAATTAATAATTATATTGTTCAATAAAATAAACTTTGTTGTGAACATTTAGTACACACACATTTTGCATTAACATAACATTATTTATAACTTTCTTATGCATACCTAATTTATATAGGCTGAAATTAAATTTAAAAAATATATTTTGTTGTTTACAGAGAACTTTCAGTAATCTGAATACACGAGAGCAATAACATGTCGATAAATCAGCAACTGAAATCCACAACCAGTGGTCCAAAAAGCCTTCAATAATGCAAATTTTCTATATAAGTTGAGTACTGCTGGAACTAATTATTATTGGAGTAATCATTGACTTCGTTCTATAAGACATGTCATACAATAATTAGAGAAGTGAATTCGCAAAGTGTCTTAACACACATACACACACACACACCAAGAAATCCAAATTACTAGTTATTGTTATGAATACGGACACGTGTCAGATAACTCCGATCAAGCGAGGACGAATCAAAAGTTATCCTACAAATACACATTCCTAAAATTAACCGTAGAGAATTAACTGTTTGAAATTATTGTCTATAGTGAAAATGACTGAGCATTAGTCAGAGAAAACAAAAGAATTCAAAAAATTTAACATCCCCAAAAATTATGGAACGCACAGTGATTTAAAGGACTGATTGAAAAAACAAGCTATCCAAGAAGATTAATTTAATGATTTATTTTATAAAGTAAATTTCTTTGTAAAAAGGTAATTTTTTATCTTGACGTTGAAATTTGTTTGTTTACCACTGAGTTTTACAAAATTATATTTTTTTTTTTAGAAATTTTGAGACTTTCTCTTCAACCGGTTATATTTCAACAACAAAGATTGATATCAATGACCATTTGATATTCATTTTGATGTCGTCTTTATGGATGATTTACAAATTTTTAAAGATTAAGATAAAATTTAAATTGAGATTAGCCAATGGCTTAAATTATATACAACGTAATATGGCTTTTTATATGTTTTCGAGTGTTCCGTGTACGAATTATAATTTATATATTATTATTGATATTAAACAATAAGTATGACGAAAATTCTAAAATGCATAGTAAGCATACATTTATAACATTAATAAATTACAATTAATTTTTTTTGAAAAACTCCTATTCTTTTTTTTTTGGTAATAATAAATGCAAATTACATTTGTAACATTGTTAAATGTGCGGTGTTATTCAATATTCTATATAAGATTTTTTTTTTTTTTTATGTGCACTACATTATAAACAATATAATAATATATTTTAGGAATACGTTTCTATACCAGAGATTTCCAAACTAAGTGTCACGACTCAAAATTGGAAGTAAATCCCATAGTGACATAATATCCTAAAATTAACAAGTTCTTTTTGGTGACATTCATAGGCGCAAATAGGATGAAAAATTTGGGGGGGGAGGGCTAATATTTTTTTATTCATTTTGATAAGTATAATCGTATAAAATATTTTCTGAAGTATATGATATGTAAGATGTACCTATTTTACTTTACGCTTATTTATCGTACATCTATTATATTATATTATATTATAATGAAAATATACTTAAGGATCAAGGATTATATCAAAAAAAAAAAAAATCATTGAAATACAATTTGTATTTCAACTCAGGTTTTTGGGGGTGCTAAGCCCTCCTAGCCACCCTTCTATTTGCGCTAATGGTGACATTTATCTGTTTTCTATATTTATAGTTCTAACTGAACTCGTGTTACACCACATTATGATAATAAACTAATGAAAAAACGACATAACAGTTACATTACGGATAATTCTTAGAAATTATCAAAAATATCGTTTTTGGAAATATAAATATGTAAGCAGTTTGCTATACATATTATGCATATCATAACCTCGAAAATGGTATTTTCTAAGTCACGGTGCACCGAAGATAATCTTTTACAGTTAAAATATATTTTCCGGGAAAATGGGTTTCCAATAGTTTAATAAATATTTTTAAAATATAATTTTCTATTTTAAAAAATAGAAATTTCTACATTCATTTCCAACAATCGTCCGATTACCACGTTAACGAAAATTAAACGAACGTTTTCTTTTAGCTATTTTTATTTTCCAACGCACGTCAATGATTGTCTATTCAATATTAATAAACCATCTTCTGTTTTTCACGAAAAAAATTTTTATGTGACACGTTTGACACCACTCGTGGTCTATTTTTCTCGATAATCTGGAGTGATTTTCGTTTTGGATTTAAATGTGTAAATCAAGGGTTCTCAAAATTTTGACGTTCATGTTCCCTTTCATACTATTATATGGGATCACGCCCCCCCCTTCCCTCTACTATAAGATTGAATTATAATTTTTTATATACAATATACACACACACACACACATATATATATATATATATGACTTTAATTACTAATGTTGGGTATTAACATGAATATACTTCAGATTATTGAAAATAATATTGTTAGTTGTTACACAATGATGACCGATAATCGCATATCTACTTACAAAAAAAAAATAATAATAAACAAAAATTTTGTTTAGTATATTTAATATAGATAACCATAAACAACATTTTCATTTTCTGTGGTGAAATGTGGTTTTATGTGAATATTTTCACGGCTCCCCTGAAATTTTGTGACGCTTCCCTAGGGGGGCACGCCCCCTAGGTTGAGAACCCTTGGTGTATATGATGTCAAACGGCCAAAAATTCCTATTGCATTTTTTTTTTTTTTCTGTCTTTCGCCAGAGTAAAAGTAGAAAAATTCCGTTACACGTCGAGTTCCGAGGTCCGGAGTACTTTTTCGATTTTGGCGATAAATCGCTTTGGAATTTGTGACAAAAAAAAAATAAATAAATAAAATAAAAACGTCCGTATTCGAAAGGGCTATTCTCACGGGGCTGTTTTTGTAATTCCTGTGCAGTGGTCAAGCGAAGCGAAACGGGTGTCCGACTGCTGCTGCTGCTGCTGCAGTGTACCGAAATCGCCGTTGCCTCCCCCTCCCCCCCCATTCGACCGCCGCGCGTCGCGCATTTACATGTTGGTCGGTGGTACATGAATATTTGTTGTTTAACCAACCGAACACACGAGTCAGGTGAAAACGAAAACGTTTGATCTTTAAATAAAAATGTTACTTTTACATCGTTTTTTTTTTTTTGGTTTTTTTCAACTGTACCAACGTAATTCACAAAAGACCCGCACCAGACTGGCACATTTTCACGTGGACTTTATGATTCGTATCGCGCGTTACGTTTGTAATTTTATTTTATTCAGTATTCTGTTACCGCCGCGGTAAAACGTCACGTGTACCATATTATAATTAGGGCTACGGACTTGTATAGGAGTGTTAGCATGTTTTTCAAAAATCATTCTTGACACATGGCTAAGCAGTGTAGAAATGCGTTTCATAAAACACCAGGAGTATGAGTATGCAGTTCTCTTAAATTTGCATATTTTGCATATTTAGCCCTTTTTTTTTTCGATATAAGTGCACATTTCAGCTATTCGTAAGTCGTGAAAATTTGCTGTTTTCAAAAAAAATTACCTCTATTAAGATTTGTTCGCAATCTATTTGATGGCACCCTTTAAGAGATAGGTGTATTTATACATACCAGGGCCGGATTTACTTAAAAGACGCCCCTAGGCTAATAAAAAATCAACGCTCCTACTTCATATTACATCATTTATTCAATAAGAGCTGAGAGCCCCATTCCTTATTAATTTACCAATTTTATGACTATATAAAAATGTATAATGGATTAATTTAAAATTATTTTTAAGTCATCCTATAAAATTAAGTCTTAAATTTTTGTTGAGTAAGATTAGTATTCTAGTAGATGTTAAATTAAATTTGCAGATAGGAATTATATCTAGTATCTACAAAAAAAAAGAAGAAAGCGCCCCCCCCCAAAGACATGGCGCCCCTAGGCTATAGCCTAGGTAGCCTAGTCCTAAATCCGGCTCTGATACATACACACCACGTGCGTAAAAATCTTAGAATTCATACACCTAGATTATAAAATTCTCGAATAAATTTTAGCCTCGTTTTTGTTTTTCACAATTTGAACTCTATATTAAAGCGTCAGATGCGATATTGCTAATACCATTTTTTCGAAAATCTAAATATTATGACATTAAATTATGTAGGTCAACAGGTGACTGAAAAATACCAAAACTGATTTTTCGTCATGTACGTAATATCAAATGTGAAAACATATTATTGTATGTATAAGTCGACATTATGAATTAGATAAATAATTAAAAATAAATATTGAAAAACTATGAAAAAATCCACTATCAAAAATTGTCGGCTACAGGTCTATTTAATAATATTATTTTTCTACCTATTAATAAAACACAAAAATAAAAAAAATAAAATACGAGTCTCTAATTATGTTTTATTCTATGGTTATACATAATATACACGATACATTAGTGTCATTTTCTTTTTAATTACTACAATTATAAAATAAAAATATCATCATTAATTGTAGGTATTATTATTTAAGCATTAATATTTTATATTATCATTCGAACAATGAGCCCATCGGTTGACAACAGTGTGGGCGTCTATGAGCACGTCTATGGTTATATTATTATTATTAACCGAAAAAATTGCACAAAAAAAAAAAATTGATTTCAAAAGGCATTAATTTGGGGACTATCGTAATGAAAATATTATACTTTCTGTCACATTGTAATCTTCTTTAGGCCGAAGCAGAATTTTTCGCAAAAATTAAACAGTCGATTTTAGAAACGTAAACGAAAAATTTACATAAATTTTTTAAATATTTTAAATTTTTTTCCGGAGGGAGTGAGGACATTGAGAACTTAATCCATCACATCGTTTTCTCGGTAATCCGAGGACAAATTTTCAAGTACAACATAGTTGCACTAACTTCACATACATACGTCGCAGTAATATGCTGTTAACTAGATTTTCATGAAATCCATTTTGATTATGTAATTGAAATTTCAATAGTTCGCGGTTTTAGAAACTTGTTATTTTCGCCAATTTTCAAAAGTAGATTAATATGTCCAAAACAATTTTATTCTATTTTGGTATTAATATGAAATTTTGGAAGTATTTTTGTTTTTTTCTAATTAAATTTTATATTATAAGCCAAAAACGTATACAGCCTAGCACACATCATGATTATGCTTCTAAAATCATTAATAAAAAAAAATCTCAAAAATCGTTTGTCCATAAGGTGGTGGAGCTCGTTTTAAAGTGCAGAATCCGAGGCTTTGCTGGACTGCAGACCCCGATACCGCTTCAGTGATATTTGTATTGCGTTTAAAAAAGCCCGTTGTATTGGCTGATGTTATTTTATAACAGTGGTTCTCAACCTTTTTAAAGTCACCGCCCCCCTGAAGAGCAAAATATTTTTCAACGCCCCTTAAAAAATAAATAAATAAAAATTGTGTATTATTTGAAAAGTGTATAACTGAAAACTTAATAGAAAATACATGTATATAATTGGTATTCATAAAGTTGAGCTGGCTTTTCAAATCGCATTAGTTGAATGTTCAATCAATTCTTGAATCTGTTTATCTGTTGTTTCAATGTTTATTGAAAACATTCAGAAAAAACACAATTACAGATAAGCCATGGAGTGTCGTTCAGCGGAGTATCTGTATT
>JAIPRM010011306.1:0-13011 GCA_025469315.1 Stegophylla sp. TES_Ste_2020
ACATAGATAGGAAATCCTATAAAAAAGATTTTGGCGCAAGAAAATTTTGAAAATGTGAAAAAAATTTTTGGACATTTTTCGAAAATTTTTTTTTTTCTTTTATTATTAACTTCCTTCATTCAGAATCGTTTTACTTTATCGTTTCTTTAAAATTTAATACGCCTATCAAGAGAATACCACCCGTCGTGCGAAGTACACCCATCGTGCGAAGTATGTCCGGCTTTTTAATTATTTTGTACCTAACTATTTTGCAATCATCTTTGGTTTTTTGTCAAATCAATATTCAAAATACCTACGTTGTATAAAAAAATGTTAAATTAAATACAAATAATAATAAATAATTAATAATTAATACATATTATTAAATACAATAGAGGGCGAATACTTTTAATTTTGCCCTGGGCGCCAAATTTTAACGTCACAGCTCTGGTGATGGCGGATTGACGCTACGACGAAACTGAAATCACGTTTGCACCTGGTAGGATATTAAGGATTTACACGTCCCGGGGTAAAACATTTTAGACTTATCTTCCCTTCCTCGCTGCGGTTTTTCAGTTTAACCATTTTTTTCTCTTCTAGAAATATTCGTTTTTCAACATTTTAAGCTCATACAGACACTTATTATAAGTATAATCTTCGGTGACATTATGACATGACAGGTTTACAAATAATAATTGTTAATATCGATTTAACATAAAGTAATAATGAACATAGTAAATTCTCATAATACACGTAGAATATGCAAAACAATTAAATTATTACTGTTTTATTATATTTTACAAATTTGACTTATAAAATTTTATGATCAGAAAAGTTATCTAAAATTGACTATCGTATTGCACATTTTTTCATCAAGTGCATCATTTACATTTTTCTTCTCACCACCTCCCCTAAAAATGCTACTGGATATATCTGGATTAACGTAGTACAACATCGGATGCTTCCGAGAAGGTGTTTAATAGAATTTTTTTCCACTACGAAAGTTATTTAAACGTATAGAAAAGATCAAAGAATAGCGAGTTTGCGATTACTAGAAGGTTACTATTGAAAAAATCGTAATGTTTGTACACAAATTTGTTCTGACGTAAATAACGTAAATTTGATTAATGGAAACGAATTCCTTATTTGAACTTCGGTCGAACGATTAATGGTTTTCATCGGTATTCTAAAACGTACCAAACAATAATGGATGATATTTATCTTAATAATAAAGGCTTTATTCGTTTAACGGTTTACTGAGGAGGACTAATGTTTCAGTCCTATACAAATAATAACATATTGTAACCGGAAATGCTTTACACACCGTAGGTATTCCTCGTTCCGCGGGTCTCGTCGAGTACTCTTGATTGGTGTGTTGAATGTTAACGAAACGATACCTAAATCATTTCTTCTTCAAAAACGATTTTGAATGGAACTTCAGTCATAAGCGAACATTTGGTTGAATTTTTATAGGGGCTAAAATAATCAAAATTAAACGTAAAACTATAATACATTGTCAATAAGAAAATAAAATTACAAAAAATACAATAAAAACACTAAAAAACTTACATTTTGTAATTAATTTAAATAACATATTTTTGTTCTTATTAACTAATATATTTTAAATAATTTCATTGCCTATATTTGTTGATACATATTTTCCTATAAACAATATAGATATAATATTACTAAACCTATCCTAAAGCATAAATGTTCTTAGTCATGTTTTTATTTTCTTCATATGCATATATATAAAATAGTAAATTAAGCATTATTATAAAAACACATTTCATTCATTCTTCTTCGCCTTTGTGTTGAACGAGCTAGTATAAGAATTTCATTGTTACGAAATAATATCATTTTTGAAATAGCACGTCGCTATATAGACACAGCTCTTCCAATGACGTCAACGTCAAAAAATGCATAATACACTTATAGTGTTGTAGACTCACCACGGTCGATATAATTTGTATACATATAAAAAAAAAAAAGAATCCTAACCAAACAACATTAAGACGTTTGGTTGTTCGAGATATCATTTGTCCCGTTGAATATAATATATTTTAAACTGATTAATGAGACTGATTAATGCTTAAATTATAATATTATAATATAATATACGTAGTCACAATTCCGTGGTCTTTGTAATATTAAATCCACATTATCAGATAAACGGGTGTAATATTCGATACTCGTTGACGGACGATCGAGGGGTTTCCGGTCCGTCGTCTCATCGCCTCCATCTTCGTCGTTGATATAATAATGTCATCAGTCGTGCGTCGCACAAAAGGAACAAGATAAACAGTATTGTGGAGGTAATGTCGAAAATTTTATAGAATCCGGTCGCGTCATTTTGTTTTAATTATTATAAAAAACGATAACTGGTTTGGAAAAGTATACCACATGCTTACACACACACACACTCACGCGATCACGCACTGCGATCCGTGAAATTACGGACACGTCGTCGTCGTGAATACTACGCACCCATTCCAGAAATAAAATTTCGTGCGAATTTCGGTGGGTAAGGAAAAAAAAAAAGTATTAAGGTTAATCTAGTCGTAATTATTTTTAACATCCCGAACTGGTTTTTCGAGTGTCCGTAACGTAATCGAACATAATACGTATATTATTGGATTACACAATATTATATTTCACGGGGAACGTATCAAAATTTAAAATAAAAAAATTGGTTTCAAAAATTATTATTATCGATAGATATAACACACGTTATTGGAGCAAACTTGTTTCATACAACTGCATTTATATCAACATTAAAATGACTACATTTAATTGTAAGTACAAATCGTAATGTTAATGAAAAAATGCTGAAAACCAGTCGAAATAACAATTCATGTTAAGTATAAATAAATTTAATTCGTATTTGAATATGTATGTTTTAAAACCAAAGTAAATAAATAATTTACTAATAATTTAATATTAATTTTTTAATAATCAAAACTTAAAATGTTTGTAAGACAAATTCTGATTCAAAATTTGCCGATCGAAACTTTTGGACAAGTATTTCTATACGAAAATTGTTTACAGAAAAAAAAAAAACTTGTTATGATTAGAAAAAAAAAATATTTTTTACTCCACTAGTTTCATATTTCACTATAAATTGAGAAAAGTAAAAAAGTTTGTACTTCGCACCTTAAGATATTTTTCGCAACTCAGGGGTAATACTCCTGACGGGTGTGTTGAATTTTAAATAAACGATAAATCATTCCTTCAATAAAACGATTCTGAGCAAACCTTCAGCTAATACACAATAATAATTATCAGTTTTGAAGCATTGAACTTAAATGTTGAACTAAAAAAAATTTTGGTTACATACGACATTTACAAAAAACGAAAATTGATGCAGCAGCATCATTTAATATACATTAATAGTCGTTTTCAATACGTTTAACAATTGTTATTTAATAACAAAATAAGCCATGTGCAATTCATTAATCGTATAAATGATCAAACATATATAATAATTAATAAGTTACTTAATGAAAAATATCACCAAGTGGTCGAAAATCAATTAGAATAACAAAATGAGTTCATTTTTGTATGATTTTACTCTGATCTTACATTTTATACTGATATACATGCATTGAACTAAAATGTTAAAATAAAAATAATTTTATTACATACCTACAGCATTAACGAAAATTGATTTTTCATTTATTCCCCAATTCCTCTACAACGAATTAATATTCCATAAATAATTTCAAATTATAATAAAGTATAAACGTTATAAAAAAAAGCCGAACATACTTCGCACGATGGGTGTACTTCGCGCGACGGGTGGTATTCTCTTGACCGGCGTATTAAATTTTAAAGAAACGATAAATCATTTCTTCAGTAAAACGATTCTAAACGAAGGAAGTTAATAATATAAGAAAAAAAAAATAGAAAAAAAATAAAATAAACATCATTGTAAAAACACTGGCTTCTTCACTTCATTCAGAATCTAAAATATATTAAAGTGGGTCTAATTATCATAAATCAGCATTAATTCTCTATAATATAATTTGCACTAATGTTTATCGTGTCGCTTCTGGTCATTCACGGTAGAAAAAAGTGCAAAGAATTATATTTTACAGGGTAAGGTTTGAACCCGTCGAATCCGAGAAATACGGCTTAGCTACCAGAATACAAACATAGAAATAAAAACCGATGAAATAGAAGGTATGTATTTAATGTAATAACAGAAAATATTGAATTTTCAACATCAAATAATAAGGAAAACTATTGATCTGCGCAGATTTCAGTTCACACTATCGTAGTTAGCGTTGAAAAATTCTTAAGATGGTGATAAAACATTATTAATCTTTTTGAATATTCGTAAAATAAGTAAGTATGTCATAATATTTGTCCGTACTTTCTCCGTTTTTTTTTTTTTAATCAAACCCTTGTCAAATGTTCAATTATTTTTCGTAAAAAAAGTGTTATTACATCAAAATATTCGCATTGAAGTTCTCCACCTATGTACCAAGTTTCAAAAAGATTTGGACCAAATTTGTTTTACGTGCGCTAAAGTGTGTAATTTTAGGTAAAATTAACGAATTTCGTCAAAATTCTAACTTCAAACGATTATAGAGAAAAAAGTTGACTTACAATTTAAGAGATTTTTTCAGGTCAATTAGATATAATATATGTGAGTGATTATTATATGTATTAGAATTGCAAGTCTTAATATTAAGAATTGAAAAGTAATTGTAAAAAATGATTAAAAAAATTCCTGTTCGAAACATTTTTGTGACAAATTTTGAAATGACTCTACTATTAAAGTTCAATGAGTATTTAAACGTATAAAATCACATTTATTACAGTGTCAAATAATTTTATTTCTCGTTTACCACTTACATGAAGTAACATTTTCGAAGAGTTAATCGTATATTTTTCTAGTAAAATAACTGCATAAAGTAACTCAACTTTGTTCCTAATATTGTGTACCAGTATTTTGTAATTTAACGATTTACTTTTTTCTCGTAGTAACTCGAAAATTATCTAAGTTACTACTAAATCAAGGTAAGTTAATGTAATTCAACTTGGTTACTAAAATTGTGTAACTAGCTTAGCTATGCGGCGCACTACTGAACACCACCACAGACACTTCGATACCGAAGAGGCGCGACGGTCGTAATAATAATATTGTAACAAGTTGACTACCACAAGATTTTTAGTAGACTTTTCCTCATTGTCATGAGCATCGTAATATGGGGGTCACGCCATAATGCACCCAAAGGCCATGAGCATCACATATTGATGCTCAACATTTTTCATATTTTTTATTGAGTATTCTAATTGATACTCAGATTATTTTGATGACATCGAATAAAGCATACAAAATTGAATATTAACCCAATTTTAGCACCGGAACCTTTTGCTTTCTCATAAATTTATTTTAAACTAAAAACTAAACCAAATTACTAATATTTATGTAAATATTTTATGAAATAAACTCAATTTAAATAAAATAACAATACCAAATAAAGATAAATAATGTTGACTTCAAAATTTATTTTGAAAATATATTACTTTTTACTTAAATGTTTATCATTAAAAAAAAAAATATATTTTTGCATATAGTATTAAAAAAGATTACAATAAATATATCACTTGTATGTCAAAATAAAAATAAAATAAAACATGAAAATGAAATATCATCTTTTCACTAAAATATTTATGAAAAAATATTATAGGGTTATCCCTATAATAGATTATAAATAATAATTTTAGAAAAATTGGCCATGAGCACCATAAATGGTTCTCACTTCATATCAGCAATGTTTTGAAAACAATCGAATTTGAAACATTATACTAGTAATTAAATAAAACAATTTTTTTCAAAAAAAAAAAATCGTGTGGCAACGGATAACATAATTTATGTTTCATGCATGGCAATAGGGGAAATTCATATGAGCACCATATTATATGTAATATGATGCTCATGGCAGTCAACTTGATAATTGTTATATTATTCGGAGGAGGATTCGCGCGACAAAGATGGCGATGTCGTTTCGTGACGACAATTGCGCGGAAACAGAACGAAATGAAATGTAGATGAAAAATTATTAGCAACAGAAAAAACGCGGTGACGGTGTGGTAACGTCATCATCCGTAATTCGTAGACATATTACACTCTAACTAACATAATAAGATTATTATTCACCGTCGTCGTCGTCGTGACTCGCTGTGCGAACAATGCGATCATATAGTTCCGGACGCGAGATAATAATTTAATAATAATAATAATAAGAATAATGTTGTTATTGGTGTACAACAGCTGACCAGTAGTCGCGTATAATATAGTGGTCAAGCGTACGAGTGACCTACATAATAAATAACACAACGAGTATAATAATAATAATAATAATAATGTATGTATATAGGTATTGTGTACGCGCGCACGTTCCGCCGTCTTTTCATAACAACTGACACACATAACACCGCACAGCAGCAGCATGCATCAACACCATCGCCATCGCCCGCGCACAAGCAATTTAGTTTAGGTACACGCGAGGATTCAGAACATTATTATTATTATTATTATTATCTAGAGTATACGGCGAATTATATAGTAGTCATCGAAGTCGATCCCCCCCCCTTCCATCCCATATCTCGTCTTCCATGCGAGATCGGTCCGGACGTAACATATTATATTATTATTGATATTGATTTAAAATGAATCGCTGTAATGAACGTCAGTCGTTGCTGTATTAAATCGTTTTCTTTTTTTTTTCTTTTTCTCTCTCATCCGCTCGCTCCCTTCTTTCCACGCCCACTCGGACCTCTCGGGTTTGTTTGTACGTCTGTTTTTTTTCCTTCATTTACTACCTACTATCGTAATATTATAATAATAATAGTAATAGTCGTAATAATGTGAACCGCCTTTATAATGCCATATTATAATATGTATATTGTATCGCTGCTGAGTAGTGACTAAGGCAAAATATGTTTTAAAAGCATTTTATACGAATAATAATAATAATAATATAACAAAATATTATATTGTACTAAAATACGTGTACAAAAGAAAATATTGTTCAGAATATTTTGTAGAACAATGTAATGTTATTATATAGTTTAAAAATAGTTATATACTGTGTACCAAAATATGCATTATTCGAATTTTTTACGACTATAATACGCGTGTATACCGCGTGTGCCGACATAATAGTGTGGCACATTAAATGGACGGTTTCCACGAATAAATGAGATCAAGTCAATTTTTGATAGTACAATACAAAAATTGTTCGAAAGTTTTGCGCCACATTCAACGATAATGCACGGCCCTAACTGATAATAAATGATAATTATATTGTAATATGAGTGATGTTTCAAGTCAAACCACACCTTTTTTTTTTTTGTTTTTTTTGAAAGCTAAAAATCGAGAAAAACCTGAATATAACGTTCTTGTTGCCGGTGTCACGTCAACAATAATAATTACACTTTAAATAATGTTTAAGCTAATTTCTCCATTCAATCAAATAGGCTGTTATTGATGTTAAAGTGTGTTCATTAATTATTTAAAAAGTTGTTTGGTTTTCAATATTAAAAATAATATCTAAACGTTTTTAAAAAACTGTTGCTTTTTACTTAATTCCATTTCACATCAACCGTAGCGATATTCTGTACGTATAACAGACTACACGCGGAAAAGTATCCGGAACGCCTTTATAATTTAAATAGATAAAAAAAAAAAAGATGAAACTACTTTTTGTAGTTTTCAGAATTTTAAACACCAATCCAATATGCTAACATTGTTGACTCCTAGCGCATTTCATGACGATTTCACGAAGCGAATTGTAACCAACGATTATTGATCAGCCGATATAAAACCAGTACTGATTTATGGTGCAGGTGCCCTTTTGGCCAGAGTTAAGAGGCTTCAAATTTATGCGAGTACCCAAATTTGATTGTCCTGTTAATCAATACAATAATTTCGAGAAAAAAATGAAGTAGATTTAATAACTATTTTTTTGTTTGCTTATTTAGTTACAGAACGAATAACTAAATGAGCGAAAAAATAAATAAAGATTCCCACGAAAATGTAGTTATCCCTCGATTTTAGGTTATAAGTATCCAGTGGTATAATATCATTATTATGATGATCGTAGTTCACCGTCACATGCTCGAATAAGTGTACTATGTAAATTTAATGTCTTAAGTGTTGACGAGAATAACACTGTTCTCATTCTAATTCTGGCGTCTCCATCCGCGACGAAAGCCGTGTTCTTTAAAAAATGAAAAACCGCGACGGAATACATTTTTTCTCGAACTGCATTATTTTAAACCTCTCAAATATAATACAACATTTTAACTTTTAATTTTAGATTCTGAATGAAGTGAAGAAGCTAGTTATTTTACAATGATATTTATTTATTATTTATTCATTTTTTTCTGTGTCCAACTTTTCGTATGGAGATACTTGTCCAAAAGTTTCGATTAATAACTCTAGATTGTTCTTTAAAGAGGTCATTTTTTGAATTTCTCAATTCTTCAATTTTTTTTATTTTGAAAAAACTATCCAAAATTTGACAAAAACGACTCGGAAGCCATCATTTTTTGATCTGAACTATATGAAAATTTAAACATAGATAGAAAATAATATGAGAAAGATTTTGGCGCAAGAAAATTTTGGAAATGTGAAAAAATAAATTTTTGACATTTTTCTAACATTTTTTTTCTCGTTTATTTTTTAAATTATTAACTTTCTTTGTTCAAAATCATTTATTGAAGAAATGATTTATCGTTTCTTTAAAATTCAATACATCCGTCAAGAGAATCCCACCCGACGTGCGAAGAACACCCCGACGAGTGAAGTACATCCATCTTACGAAGTATGTCCGACTTTTTTTATTTTGTATGGTTAGGAAATACTGAAGAGAATCGTTATATCCATCGTATTACAGCATTATACAGTTTTGGATTCTGAGAGAGGGCTAATACCAATGGTTACAGCTGAAGCTTAAGTTTCAGTATATATCTAGTTATTTGATCTAAAATAATAATATAATGTTATAGTAAATAGTGAGCTATTTTATTGATTTGTTATTTGTTTTCTATGGGTACAATATGGAAACAAACAATATTAAAGTGAGCGACAGCAAGAGACGTACGTTTGGCCAGCCCCCCTCCCCAATGGAAAATCCATAAACAAACTGTGTAGATGTTTAGCACGCAATCGCACGAATTCGCAAGCCTGGTTTTGAAATTCGCACTCTCCTCCCCCATAAAAAAAAAAAAAAAAAAACAAAATTGCTGCTCTCCCCACCATGAATTTTGTTTTTTGTGGGTCTACTCGCGGTCTACAAGCGTAGTTTAGTTTACTGTGTGATTGGTCGACAACACATCGCATATCTCCCAATTTTTTCAATAGTGACAGAGTCATTCTAATTTTATAAATATAGGAAAAATATGTAATAAACTTAAAACGTGATCGCGGGCCACAAATAATGACAAGGCGGGCCACGGATTTAAGACCCCCGATAGTACAGTTAGTAAAGTAAATAGTGAAGTGTTTTACAGGTCTCTCCCCCCCCCCGAAATCCAGCTCTGGACCTGCCTCTCTGCATTTGTGTCTTCTAACTGCAGTAATCTTTCGTTCTGCTAATGTACTCTCAGCATAATAATATAATGTAACAAGTACAACGCGGTTACATTATTATCGTTTTGTGAGCAAACATCTTCACGTCTTCACAATTCACCGAGTTTTATATTACAGTAGGTGTATGGTAAACTCGCTGACCCGCGACCGCCGAGAAGCGCACTGCAAATACCGAACGTAAAATATATTATTTTACATTACAGCCGCATACAGATCGGCACGTTTCCGGTACTGTCGTCACTTGCGCTTTGCACGCCTTCCCTTAAATTATGTTGTATGAAAAAAAAACACGTGTGCAAGAACTTATGAAATATTTCAGCGAATATCAAACGCTTGGGCAATATAACGAGTTCAAAAGTTGAGTCAAAATCGGAACAGGAACACCCAGTGGTGTACGTAGAGGGGGGCTAAGGGACTCCCTATTATATTCTGTTTTGTATTAATGATAAAAGCTAAATTAAGTCAAGTTTCGTATATTTTGGTTTATGAGTGAAGAAAAGAAGCTTGTTTTTTACAATGATGTATATAATTTTTTTTTGTAAACACTTTTTCGTATGGGGAATACTTGTCGAAAAATTTTGACTAGCAATTTTTTGAAAGCTGATTTGCCTCTTAATGGTACTTTAAATAGGCCATTTTTCAAAATTAACAACTGTTTCTCAAAATTTAGGAAAAACTAACCAAAATTTGATAAAAATAACTTGGAAACTATTTTGTTTTTTATCCAAACTTAATGAAAATTTAAACATAGATAATTATATGAGAAGTACTTTTGCGCGAGAAATCTTTGTAAATGTAAAAAAAATTGAAAGTGTTTTCCTGACATTTTTTTTTCTCGAAAAAGTTTTTTATTTTTTGTAAATTTGTCTTTTTTTCATTTCTTTATTTGTTGGATAAAAAAAAAAATATATAATAAATTAAACAAAAGTAAAGCAAAGATAAGTAAAGTACGAACAGGAAAGCCGGACATATTTTGCACCATGGTTATTCTTTGCTCCTCAGGTCAGATAGTCTTTGTGAGTGTGTTGAAAATGACGACTATTATTGCTCTTTATATTATCAACATACTTCACTCAGAATTGTATTCCTGAAGGAATGATTTATCGTTTCTTTAAAGTTCATCACAGCCACTAAAAGTAACAGACCCGAAAAGCTAAGAATACCCATGGTGCGAAGTATTTCCATCTAAAGTTATTTTTTAACAATATTTTTGAATAGGAAGATAGTTGAATAATGGCCCATTCAATCCTTTTGTATATCGTAGATTATCATTTAGTTAGTACTTTAAACACGTTATTTTCGAAATTTTCTTGAAATTTTTCTGATGCCATATGCAAAATAATTTCATAAAAAAAGTTTATTCATTTAGCGATAAATCCAAAACAATAGACAAATAAACAATTTTTTAGAATTTGCCACCTATACCTATAGTATTTATTAAATTTGATAAAAATATAGGACAAATTTATCTTCGTTTTATGAAGGAATTTTAAAATATTGGAAACTTTTAGTTACTTTATTACAAAGTAGTGGAGCTTTTTAGTTTTACTATCATATATTTAATTGAAACTCACTCTCTGGGGTGAATTATCTTTTTATATATCTTAATATTGAATTCAAATCAAATTACACTAAAAATATTTTTCTTTACCAGTCTCTCCCTTGGTCAAATCTTGCGTCCACCACTGGTTATGATTATGTGTAGACTCGTCCAACTTTTTATAGCAAATAGATGTTTATTTTACGTTTCTTCTCGTATATTAATTTGTAACAAATAAATTGTATTTTACTTTTATTTATTATTATTATTTGTTTTATGTCTATAGTATTCGTAAAAACTTGATTTTGTCTTACACTCTAGACTAGTACATAAATGATTTTTACAATTTTGGATGTTGAATGGAGGGGTCGGGGGCACTCGTGAAGCCCCTAAGAAAAATTTAACCACTTAGAAATTCTGAAAGAACGTATTTAAGTTAGATTAGATAAACGTTCTATCGTACATAGTAGTTAATTTATGTAAGTATACACATGCATTTAGAATAAATTTCAAATTTAAATTTGAATTATGATCAATCCTAGTATGAGTACCATTGAGACTTTGGCAGTTATTATAATAACTAGTTAGTGGTTTGCATTCAAATCTTAAAAATTATAATATACAAGCATACCGGCGTGGCGCGTCCATTACGCATATATTTGGACATTATAATTATCAACGTTTATTAATTATTATAATACACCAGAAGTCTTTCACGGTTTCCTAGACGAGTTTTTTTTTTATCGTTTGTCGATAAGTATTCGCAGTTGAACTTGTGATAATTACATTTTTTTCATGTTATTATAATGTAACCTTAATATCAACAGCTGTATCGCGAGCGTTGAAATTAATTCGAAAAATTCCGTACTGGACCGCTATGCAAATTATGAACACTGCACGGTTTGTGATTCCGAAATCATTTCAAACATCGACATTCGGCATCAATAACGCGAAAATAATTATCATTATTATGTTGTTATAATAATAATATATTACGAGAAAAATATTATTTTAATGTACTGATCGTTATGACGGCGTCGAAGACCATCGCGTAATACTTAACTCATATAATATACATTGTGCTAATGTTTGTCGATAAGAGCTGGACGTTTTATTCATGATATATTTATTTTCTACACGTCATTATCAGCAAAAGAAACAGTTATGTAATTTTATTCCTTTTATAATATCTCGTTAAAATGCATAGAAAACGTGTTAACATTTTTTTTTTATTATTTTATATTTAAATTTATATTCGTATACGATACAATAATAACATTATCGACTTACATCATATACTGTTTATAAATGATCTGCATTTATTATATAACTCGTCCAGTTCTTCTTGGCCTGCAACAACTGATCAAAACTTCAGGGATCCTAAATGTTTTTTTTTTGTAAACAAAATGTTCTATTGTTTAATTTATATTGGTCAATAGTAACTATTATGTAATCAGTAGAGATAGGATGTTGATGACAAATGCATTTTATTTCCTTTAATCCTATGCAATGCTCTCCAAGCTAAAAATTCATTTCATGCCTCCCTGATTCAGAATATGAAAATTTAATTTTGCACTTTTAGATGTTTTGGTAATAAATGTATTGTTTTTGCTTTTTAACGTCATTTTTTTTTTAGATTCTAAACGTTAGTGAAGAAGCTTATGATTTTTCAATGATGTTTATTTTTTTTTTTTATTTTTTATTTTTTTTTCTTCCTGTGAACACTTTTTCGTATAGAAATACTTGACCGAAATGTTTGATCAGTATCTCTATAGAACCGGAATCACACCCAGATGGTACTTTAGAGAGGTCATTTTTCCAATTTCTCAATACTTTTTCCAAGCGCGGTGAAAATATGTCGAAAAATTAACGAAAAACGGCAAAA
>JAIPRM010011307.1:0-13010 GCA_025469315.1 Stegophylla sp. TES_Ste_2020
GTTTTTTCCAAAAAAAAAAAAAAAAAATTGAAGAAATGAGAAATTCAAAAAATCCTATTTTAAAAAGTTACTGATCGAAACTTTTTGACAAGTATTTCTATACGAAAAGTTGTACACAGAAAAAAAACATCATTGTAAAAACACTAGCTTCTTCACTTCGTTCAGAATCTAAAAACGACGTACTATTCACACCTGGGATATTCTTCGTTCCTCGAAAAAGGATGCCCTTGCAGTGCAGGGTGTATTAAATTTTAAAGCGAAGCTATTCAGTTTATTCGAGACAATTTTACTTAAAAATTATAAAGTCTGTTATGATAAAAAAAAATATATATATATATATATTTAACTCGGCAAGTTTTACATTTCACTTATCCATTTCCGTAACCTTTTTATCACATTTTAGGTAGTTTTTCCGAAATTTTGCGCGAAAACTATTGAGAATTTCGAAAAATAACCACTCAAAAGTACCGTTTAGAGACGAATTTTGATTGAAAAATTTGCTGTCTGAAACTTTTGGACAAGTGTTTCTATATTATCCAAATTAATAATAATAAATAAATATAATCGTACAAACACAATAGCTTCTTTGCTCCAGTGAGAATCTAAAATTTGTAATTCAAAAAGTTCAATAAAAATTTCATGAACTTGAACTATTATTATTAATATTATAATGTATAGTGAAAAACCACTGCAGTAGTTAACTTTGCATCGATTTCTTTCATCCCACTCCCGAGAACATCGCGCGACACGCCCACATCAAAAAACGACCGAGTCGATGACTGAAACGAATTTTGGAAATATTACCGGACGTTCTCTTATTTCGCAGTATTATCATCAAAAGTTTTTGAAAAACGCGATTTAATAATAAATCGATGGCCAACGGTTTTATATAGTATCACTCTCGAATTCTGGCCACAGACCGACCGTGAATGTGTGCGACGACGTCGCGATCGGTTCGTCGAATTTGATTTTATTTTACCGTTCGGTGTAAAATGGTTCCGTGAATCCGCTACAACAGTATAAAACAAATCTGCTTTGAACTTATGAATCCTAATGAAAATCGACACTGAGAGAAATAATTATCCGTGCATAATTATTATTATTATTATTATTATTATTATTATTTTATTATCGACGAAAATTCGCAAAACTCGCAGAATATCATTATACGAAAAATCTTAAGTAAATTACTTTTGAAACTGTACTAAGTAGCTGTAGGTGTAAGTATGGCCAAGTTATGTAACCTTAAGCTTTTATAAAAAATAAAATGTTTGAAAAAGGTTAGTACAAATAATCATAAAAATATATATATATACATATTATATAGTTATAATACATATTATATTATTTATGTACTGTAAGTATATAAATAATAATAATAAAAAAAAAAAAAAAACGTAGCCCGGAGTATTACTTACATAAACGTGTTAAAGAAAAAAAAAAATTTAGATTTTAACTTTTTCATTGTGAAATATCAAATCGAATTTGCCTGATAAATTTGTTAAGATTCTGAACAATAATACAAAAAAAAATTTAAGTCGTAATTAAAACTAAAAATAATTAAATGAAACGTACAAACCATAGTGCTGAATAACTTCACAATGGTGTCCTCTTCTTTTTATAATAATAATAATTATATTTCTATATTATCGAAAACAAGTTGCAATTGCAAGTAATAATTAGAATAATAGTAATAGTATAAGAACATATTAATATAATAACAATAGAATATAAACAAAATAGTCTATGGTTCTAAATAAACAAAAAACAAAAATGTTGTAAACGTATATTCTAGAAAAACATTCATCATGAAAAATTTTAAAAATTTACAAAAAAAAAATCAACATTTTTTATAGAATTCCTTACGCAACAGTTAAGTTTTGGTGGGTTAATTTTCTAAAAAAAATCGTTGTGTAATGTTCAATATGCAATATGGCATTTAAATTCCACAAATTTTAGATTCTGAACGAAGTGAAGAAACTAATGTTTGTAAAATGATATTTTTTTCTGTGTACAACTTTTCGTATGGAAATACTTGTGCAAAAGTTTCGATCAGCAACTTTTTGAAACCGGATTTGCCTCTAGATTGTACTCTAGAAAGATCATTTTTTGAATTTCTCAATTCTTCAATTTTTTTTTTTTTTTTTGAAAAAATTACCCAAAATTTGATAAAAACGACTCGGAAACCATCACTTTTTGATACAAACATGAAAATTTAAACATGGATAGAAAATTATATTATAAGAAAGATTTTGGCGCGAGAAAATTTTGAAAATGTAAAAAAAAATTTTTGACATTGATCTAACATTTTTTTTTTCTCATTATTTTTTTATATTATTAACTTCCCTCGTTCAGAATCGTTTTATTGACAAAAATGATTTATCGTTTCTTTAAAGTTCAATACACCCGTCAAGAGAATCCCACTCATCGCGCGAAGTATTAAGACGAAATTTTATTATTGAAAATACAGAAACTTATCAGAAATGACGACAATGGCCACTCTCTGATATATAATATCTCTATTTACGCCCAATCAGTGACGTTTTCAGGACATTTTTCCGGGAGTGGGGGCGGGGGGCGAACCTACCTACTTATGTGTAGAAATAATTTCAAATCTTTTTCTTCGTCTATCTTTAAAAATTTCTTTTATTCAACAACCATTTTCCGAGAATTTTTATGAATTTGAGAATTATTTCAAATTTTTCCAGTTGAAATGCCTGATTGAAAAGTCATTATTTTCCATATTTTTGGTATTGATGTAAAAATAAAATTGCTATAATCCAGAAACAATTAAATACCAATTGTAAAATCTTTGTTTGTATGTCGGACGGGCAGGTTTTTAATTTTACTCAAACAAAAAATTAATTATCACCCCGAACTTACGATTTCGATTAAAATATTAACACTGAACTCGAGAATTGAACAGGCAGTGAATAATTCAAATAAAAATAAAAATAAATAAACGATGCGTCGAAAAGTTTAAAATATTTTTGACATATTGAATGACAAGCTAAATTAATATTATTTGAAAACAATCGGGACCGATCGTTTTGTGTGCAAAACAGTTTAAAAGTCATTAAAATTCTTTGAAGTACGGACGAAGTTAAGTACATCCTTAATGCTTGAAATATATATATATATATATCACAAACGCCTATAATTCACAACGCATAAAGTAAATTGTACCCGAACCTTGTCACATATTTATGTGGCGAGTCTGAGCATGAATAAAAAATCGAGTAAAAAGTTTCGACCAATATGTGACAACCACATTATAAATCATTCGAAAACTCTTGGAGGGGACTACCTCCTTCGCCACCTAACCTCAAAATTACCAATTCTCCTCCCGATCAAACGAATCACACCGAACGACTAAACAACAAAAAATATGTTTTTATACGTTATCGGTTTAAAACGTGTCTGCAAACCTCGGCCACGACATTATTATGTATATTATTACACTGTGTTATTGACTGCGATTTTATTCCGTCGACGCCGTCAAAAGTTTTGACTCAAAACTGCTACGGCAAAGTGCTCACCTCTTTAAAAGTTTTAATTCCGCGTGGAACGTGCTTCTCGTGTAGCATACCGAGTCAAAACTTTACGCGACCATTGCACACCATTGCGTTTAAGAAATCGATTCGGTTGGTAGGGGGGTGGGTGTATAAAAAGAACCCCGGTAAATTTTAAAAACACTGTTTCGCTTTTCAGACGAGTTTCGAATTGCAAACCATCAAAAAAAAAAAAAAAATGAGTGCTGTAATTTTGTTTTCTTCCTGAAAAAAAAAAAAAAAAACAAACAAACCCAGCGTGTTGTGCGTGAGAGTATTTTCTGAATTTTTGAAAAATCTTAACACACTCAGCAACGTTGATATTAAAAATTTTAAAAGTCATTACGTTTTGATTGGAAAGGAAAATGGTAAAAAAAAAAAAAAAAAAAAAAAAAACTGTACATATTCTTTGCTTCTCGATTTTAAAGAAATCATAAATCATTTCTTCAACAAAACGATTATGAAATGATCTGTAGATAATATTATAGCATAATACCTGTCAGTATCACGTTCAGTAGGACATCATGTTTAAAAAAATATTGTTATTCGACAAAAGAGAATAATCATTGTCCATTTCAGTGTTCGTGTAAAATGACAAAATGATCGATATTGTATATGTTACGTAATAATAATAATAACGGATGGAAATATTATAATCTATAAGGCGTCTTTCGACTAAAATAATAATATTAAAACATCCCTCTATGCTCCTCCGATCAATAAACTTTTGGTCGTCCTCTCGACCCTGAAATGATTTGCAAGTAGTATAACAGTTCTAATTCAATTCGAAAAGTCGTGAATTTAGAATTCCAATAATATTTCGCGCGAGTCTTTGGTATTTTTAAAAATCTCAAATGCCTTAGCTTTTAGAGGATTTTATTTTTGAAAAACTGTGCGAAATTTGTTTCTATTCGCTTCGGTAAGGAAATCCAATGAGAAAAAATTAGAGATGAATTTCCTCTACCCCAGGCAATTGCACGTCACTGCAGACTGACTGCTATTTTCATCCCTTCGTTTGCAATCCTTACGGAACAAATAAATTCTCTATACCGGATACGTAGTTCTCTGCCCGATCATTCTCTGTCGTTTTCCCCATCAGACGTACGCAAAACAATTAAATCGTGTTGTACCGTCATGGGTGAATGTTGAAAAGAATTTTCCGATCTCGAAACAATTCCCACCACTCGCACCACCGAGATATTAATGATTATAAAACACATCGTGTTTTTTTTGGAACGTGTACAAACATTATATTATTATTATTATTATTAATATTATTTTATTTAAAATATTATAGAACAAGAATTATTAGTTTATTCCGAATAAAATGTTTTAAAACGTTTTTTTCTCGTCACTTATTTTTAACGTTAAAAAAAAAAATATTTTCTTCGTCAATTAGAGATACACGTTCTTTGTGCGTGTTTAATTTGCAAATAAAATAAGGAGGAATAAATTATTTTTGTTTTTAGAAAATTTATTAAAAATTTTGAAAAATTATGTCTTGAAAGTTCCGCCGGTACGCGGAACTTTTGGTATATAATGTTACTGTGCGAAACTTTTGAACAAGTATTATTTCTATACGAAAAATTGTTTCGAATGAAAATGAACATCATTGTGTGAAAGTGCATGCTTCTCTTAGAATCTAAAACATTAAAGAATGTTATTGAGCGGCGATAGAGATGACATGATGGATACATGTTTACAGAACATATTATGAACTCTAGAATTAAAATATTAACTTTGTTATGCTCTGATATGCAAAAAAAAATTAAAAAATAAATGTAATTTTTGAAAATTAAGTTCACGCAATAATCATCGTGACAGCAACGACGTTAAATGTTATCAGACATAAATTTTGCCACTCAACTGTGACTACTCACTGTCGATTTTTTTTTTTTTTTTACTCAAATTCGATTTGTGCTTAGCTGTGCTTACACCTTCGTTATCAAAACGCTATTGTTGCCTGTCGGTAGAAATGTTTGATAAAAAAAAAACAGACTAGTTTCGTTTAATCTTTTTCACAACAGTAAAATTTTTCAAAAAAATTTCCTATGGGTTTAAACCTTACTTTTGTGTATCGGTGTGTACATAAAAGTATTATATGCACAGTGCAGACGGCTATTTTTATTTGTTTTTTTTTTTTTTTTCTGTTAAACCAAACAAATATCACGAACAAACGTTGTAAATACTAATTATAATTCTCTTTTTTTTTTTTTTTTTACAGAGATATTTTAATCCGTGGTCCGACTGAAGAACAAATGTGTGGGCGTATGAATAACGCACGCTTAATAATGATAATAATAAAACGGTGTATTTATAGCCCCGTAGGTTTTTAATAATAATTTTCAAACGAAAAAATCCCTCTTCGACTCTTTATTTTAAATTCTCGTATCGAGCATTATGTACACATCGTCAGACATTGTTTCGGTTCTTTTGACATTGGAAAAAAATTTAAATGAAACAAATATATATATATATATATATATATCGACAATAACAAAAAAAAAACAGCTCTCTCAAGACGTAATAACGACAAACCGTCACGTAACTATACGCGACACGTCAAATGCATACATTCTTTTTCGATTTTATTTGTAATCGAATACAATGAGGAGCAGCAACGCGGTATAGTTGTTTTTTTAGATTCTGAACGAAGTGAAGAAGCTAGAGTGTTTTTACAATGATGTTTTTTTTTTCTGTGTACAAATTTTCGTATGGAAATACTTGTCGAAAAGTTTCGATCAGCAACTTTTGAAACCGTATTCGCCTCTAGATTGTACTTTAGAGAGGACACTTTTTGAATTTCTCAATTCTTCAATTTTTTTTTTTTTTTTTTTTGAAAAAACTACCCAAAATTTGACAAAAACCACTCGGAAACCATAATTTTTTGTTCCGAACTATGTGAAAATTCAAGCATAGATAGAAAATCGTATATGAAAGATTTTAAAAATGTGAAAAAAAAATTTCGGACATTTTTCCAACATTTTTTTTTATATTATTAACTTTCCTCGTTCAGAATCGTTTTATTGAAGAAATGATTTATCGTTTCTTTAAAATTAAATACACCCGTTAAGGGAATCCCACCCATCGTGCGAAATATGTCCGGCTTTTTTTTTGTTTTTTTTTTTAATATTGAACGCATAATATTTGTTTTATAATCACTGCTTCTGTACAGTGTCTCCGGGTTTTGTTGTAATATTTAAACGCTGTTTCGGCTACAAAACGCGACAAACTGAAATTTGTCGGTTACGATTACCCGTAGAATTAATTACTTTTACGGGGGAAAAAAAATTACATTAATTAAACGTACAGTGCGTCTGTTTTAAAAACATTTTTATTCGTCGAGAATTCAAATGAATTGCATATTAAACCTCGACGTATACGAGTATGGCGGCCAAGGCCGTAGCCAGGGGATGGGTTTCACAGGGTTCAAACCTCCCCTGAAATTTATTTTTATATCAAAATAAATAAAATCACAGGTATAGCAATTATAATAATTAATTATATTATTTTACGTAAAATTGCATAAACTTCATGAAAATGTAATTATTATTATGGCAAACAGATTTTGTTGAGACTTTTTTTTCCGTCCTAATTTATTTAGTCAAAATACATCTTTTTAATCTTACCCCTCCCGAAATGTCATGGTCTCGATGGCGGCTGTAAACCGACAGGCCGCCGGATTGCAAAAGCAGTGCACAACTTGTTGTAACCGATTACGATTATTGGGAACGACAAATCCAAAATAATAAAATATTTATCCTCTTTCGTTAATTTCCTTAATTACATTTAAAAACGAACAACTATCTATTATTGACCCTTCATCATTCATATGAATATATATGAATGAAAATCCTGTTAGCTATTATTGTTATTATTATTACAATACTTAAAATACTCGGACAAATATTCTGATTCTGGAGTTTAATATAAAACTATTGAATGTTATTTAAATAATAATTATTCATAAATATCAGCATAATATTATATTGAGTGTACCTAATTCGAGAAAAATTATTACCCATTTTTTTTGCAAAAAAAAAAAAAACAAAAATAATATACGCATTGTGTTTGGCGCACTGAGTGTAGAAAATCGGGTCCACGAAACTTGAAAAACGAAAATAGTCAATCTCTGTCGTAATTCCATTAAACAATAAAATTATGCCGGAAAACCGAAACTTTCACCAATCGTTAAAAAATTGGCTATCAATTAAGGATTCGGTTAAAGATTTTCTCTCAAATTACCACTAGGGAGGAGGGTGCGCAAATGCATTATACCCTCGAAACCCGTGAGGGAATCCCCACGGAATCGCTGTTAACATCACCCCGTCCGAAAAATATAAGATAAAAAGAAAATATGTCGAATTCTTAACAATGCCGTTCCACTTCGTCGTCTTAATTAAATGATTGTTGTTAAGCCTTTAGAAAACTTTTTTCTTGAAAAACTTCAAACAGATATAATCATCGAAAGTTCAGAAGAAATACGTTATGTTTACGCAAAGTATAAAAAAAAAAAAAAAAAAAAAAATCAGATTACAGAATTTATTGTTACAGCATTCGATTAGGTTTGTTCGTCGTCGTTGAAGACAATACTCTTGAAAATTACTTCGAATTACGAGAGGGAGGATTTACAACTACCTGCCGTAAAAGTGAGTGTACTTCATATGGGTTCACCGGGTTCTGAACTTGAACATGTATTTCCAATTAGGGACCATGATTTATTTAAATAACGAAAACAAATTTCCATGGAATATTGTTAAAGACGCTGCAGGTGTCACCGTTGCTTAATAACACACGCGAAAACGCATTTTGAAAATGCAAGTATCCAGCTATTCCAGAGATTCCCAACCCATGGGAGGGGGGGGGTATTAAGATAACGAGAATTTTTTTTTTTTTGTAAATTTTGTTAAAATAATAAATTTTCAATTTATTCGTGTCGTTTAATTAGTAGTAGTAATAAACGGAAGAAAAAATCATGTCATACTCAGCACTATGGGTATTCTTCGCTCCTCGGACGGGATATTGTTAGTGGGCGAGTTGAATTTTAACGAAACGATGAATCGTTTCTTCGATCAAATGATTCTGATTTTGGAGCTTCTGTAAATTATAGACTACAATAGTTATCAGTTTCATAATGAGTAAGTTAATTTACGTTTAACAATAATTATTGTCTCATCTTAATTTTAATAAGAAATCTTCATTATTTGGATTGACCGTAATTTGAACCGTTATTCTGAAATTCAAATGTTTTGTGAAAAATTATTATTCAGTTGACTAATTTTAATGAAAATTATAACACGTGAGAAATATTTAAGTAAAATAAAATATTGAGCGTATATTTTTAATTTCAAAAGTTCTAACGTTTTGATTGAAAAAAAAAAAAAATGATTATTTAACCTAACCAGTTTCATACAGATTCCAACCTCTAAACGGTTATAAAATCAAAAATTGAATTACGATTTTTTTCTCTTCGGTTAAAAAATAAATATGTGTGTATACGGTTGTGTTAAATTTTCAGCTAATTATAATATATTAAGAATTTTTTAATTCTTTTAATTTTTTAATATTGTATCGTATAAAACTTACCAATACTCGAGATGATTCCAAAATGCTATACGTTCTCCACAAAAATGTTTGTATAAAAAAAAAAAATCCGTCTAATAATTTCACTATTGCTGATAATGTGTCAAAAATTTCAAATTCCTAGTCTTATTGGATTCGGTGTTACAGTGAAATTAACAAAATTGAATTTATAAAAATCTCGTTTACAGCGTATCATGCTGATTTTACTCAATTTTTCGTCAGGTTTTATGCGTTTTTGGACAAAAAAATATACTTCTCTTCGTAAAGTTGATAAATTTGAAAAATTATCTCCCAAATAAGTACGAACTAGAGACAATTTCTAATCTAAAAAAAAAAAAATACTGTTCGAAACTTTTCGACAAGTATCTCTGTACGAAAACGTATACACATTAAAAAAATTAATTAATAATGTCGTTGCACGAACACCAGCTCCTTCGCTCGAATCAGAATTTCAAAAGATTGGGAACCACTGCCTCATTCAATTACACGGGGGGCAATACGACTTTGCCCGGCGTAGTGTATATGCAATATCAGTACTTTCGTGTTATTAAACCAAAAGTGTGTAGGCATCAGAACTCTTCTAATCTCTTTCTCGCACATACTTCGGTCAATAAAAATAAAACGATCCAACGCAAGACATCCAGTGGCGCTATTTCGTCAGTTCTTTTAGTTAAATAAATTTTAAAATATTCGATATTATCATAAATACCGAGTACTGAAGAATTTTGTTTTTTGAAAATTAAATTAAAATCTGATTTATCTGATTAATAGGAAGTTTTTGTTTTATTAAATAATATTGAAAGAAATCCGGTCTACATGATGCTCTTGGTGGGTACGTCGCTTTTTAAATAAACAATAAACCATACGCAGTAAGACAATTCTGAGCGGTGCTTTAGTTTGTTATTTAGGACAATTTTATTAAATTCCTTTTTTCCAAAAGGGGCAGGAAAAAATGATCTCCACCTCGGACTGCTAGATTCTACGCTATGCCATTGAATATATAGCTGATTATTCGCGAAAAAATTAAAAATTTTGATAAATATACGTACAAATAAATCGTTTAAAGTTTGAAGTAATGTTAAAAAAAACATATTTCGCTTGTACGAAAATTCCGGTTATGGCATATTTTACCGTTTTTTTTTTTTTTTTTTTTTTTTTTAATAAACTTTTCGACAGATTATCCTCGTTTTTGGATAAAGTTTTGAGAAATGATCTCTTTAAAGTACCATATGAGTGTGATTTTGGATCTATAGAGATAAATATAGGAAAAAGTTTTTACCGAAAGTGAAAATAAAAAATAATAAAAACATTAAAATCATAACGTAAGAATCTAAAAATAATAAAAAAAAAAAAACAAACATTATTGTAAAAATGGGAGACATAAGACGTTTCATTTACGATCGGGGAAACTCGACACGGATTGTAGTAGTAACGGATATCTGTTGGACACATTAAATACAAATAACGACACAAAACTTTTAATACCTCCCCGAGACGTCGATATTACGTACGACGAAATTTACGACATGAACTTATTGAAACTTAAAAAAGCCCCGGACATACTTCGCACGACGTGTGGGATTCTCTTGGCGGGTGTATTAGGTGACTCACATATTTTAGAATTTATCCAAATATATAATTTTTTTTAACCGCACAACATTATTATATTATTATTAACGATTACGTTTTATAAATCCAAGAGCTCGGAAAACATAATAATAATTATTTAATTTATTTTAATATTGTAATTAATTAAAAATCAATTAACCGATTTAATACGCTCAGCAAAAGGATAAAATAGTAGGTTGAAATAAAAACATCGGAGTGTTTCATAATATGGCTAAATAACGAAAATAGATCGCCCTTACCAGTTTTTTATAGTGCTACGAAACTCTAACTGTATATACGTTAACTATTCACTGACGACGTAGTGTATGACACACGACCGTGTGTAAAAAAAAAAAAAAAAAATTGTTTTGAAACTCGAAAAGACCTGAAACAGCCGTCATGGTTGGGATAGTCGGGGAGGTGGGTGGCATGCCACTTTTACCCTGTCCTCAGAATCCTCCACTTAACGTCGAAACGACTCGTTTCGCCGTACACATTTCCCGTATAAAATGGGGCAAGTGCTTGAACCGCTGCAGATAACGAACGAAAAACGCGGCGGTGGCGGCGTAATATTTTTTTTGACTCATTAAATCCAATCCGGAATGTTTTTTTAATTCGCGCGCGCTCGTTCCGTTAACTTTTATCTCTTCTCTCCGATAGTTTGTCGAACTGAATCGCTCGCATCGCGCCGCGGTAATACTTTGAGTTTGCTCGTTATTATTACTACGAGGGCTCTTTAACAATATTATATTAATTACGACGACGGTCGATCCGTTGGAAAACCAACTGCGGTTTAACATTTTAATTAGGTCATCGTTTTCTCCGCGATAATTAGCTTCATAAATAATAATAATAATAATAATAATAATATGACGTTCCGTTTTTAACGCGGATAGCGGCGATCCCGTCGTCCTCTTTTGTTTAGAACTGCATCGGATACCGCCATGTTCCAGAATATGCAAAACGTGCCTACTCCTAAGCGATCGATTCGCCATCAATTCAACGCTCCTCGCTCGCGATTTATATTATTCATAATATGCTTGTGTCGCCCGATCTAGTGTAAAATATAAGCAGAAAGTCAAATCCATCGTTTGAATATAAAATAGTATTTTCGAATTATACGCGTGTTGAAAAACAAACTAGAACAGTCGCGTTTGATTCCCGGAGAACTCTCGTTGGAAAACTAAAAAGTGTATGTAACTCAATAAGTAGTTCCAGGAATAGATAAAAAAAATAAATAAATATCCCGAAAGTTTCAACAGCAAACTGACCTTCAAAACTGCATTTGAAATACGGTAAAATGTTATTTCCCTTTTCATAAAGTTAAGACGAAAACATTTTCAATCAAAAGAGTATAATAATAATAGTATCAGTGCACACTGGCTCCGTTAAGATTATACAATTAAAATTACTATCGACGTCCTTTTCACAAATTTCCGCTTCGATTTGATCCGCGATTGGATCTGCGTCTGCGATACATACAGTTTTATCTGAGAGTTTAATTTTAATTAAGGGTTCATTTACAGTTTTCAAGACGTCACTGATTTATCACGAAATGTGCTTACGGTGGTGGTATCAAATCAATATTTGTCAATAATAATAATAATAATTATTATTATTATTGTCAAGTCTTAAATCGAAATAGAGCGGAAAACGTAATTTTCGAAATCGCTTTATTGGATCGTCTAGACGATGACAAATTATTTCGATTAAATTGTCAGTATAACCTAACGTACTTAACCGATCTAACAGAAGAGAAGAAGAGAGAGATATGATGACGAAAGAAAGCTATGATAATGGATTCCCTGAATCAGTGGGGCCCTGGGGCAGGGGTAAAATGTCCAAAGACTTAGTAACTATCGTTTTTTTTTTTTTTTGGTGAGCCCGTTAGCATGCCCCTAAAGGCACGAGCCCCTCCACCACGACAAGGTGGGCTCATGGAGGGGACCTACCTACCTAACCTACCTAAACCTACCTAACGCGCACGCGAATTCCGTTTTAAATATACTACGTGTACTTATAAATTTAAGTTAAAACACTCATGTACCCCCCTCACATTATTAAGATTACTTCCAGTGCACGGCATCAGGCGACTTAAGCAACCACACAGGTTGTTAACTGCGAATTACCGATGCCCTCTCCCACCATCACGCACGCGTACCTTCAGCAAACGGAATAACGCAAGGAAACAAGATGTCTAAAAAAAAAAAAAAAAAATGTACACATAATAGATAAAACAGATTTGGTTAGAAGAAAAAGAGGAAGAAG
>JAIPRM010011308.1:0-13009 GCA_025469315.1 Stegophylla sp. TES_Ste_2020
AAACTTTTAAATTTTCATAATATTTAAATAATTATTTTGCTATTGATTTTTTAACCTCGGTTTAACAAAAAAAAAAAAAAAACCTCCTTTTTAATGTACTTATAACAAGGATTTTTAGATTCCGAGTGAAGTGAAGAAGCTAGTGTTTTACAATAATGTAATTTTTTTCTTTTTTTTTTTTTTTTTTATGTGCAGACGTTTTTATTTAGAAATATTTATGAAAATATGACGACCAACAGCTTTTGGAAACACAATTTGCCACTAGATTGTTGTTTTTAGAGGTCGATTCTCAATAGTTTTTTAAACATTTGGGAAAAAACTACCTAATATTGACGAAAACGCCTTAGAAACCATCTTTTTTTTTTTTTTAAATCTAAATTTTATCAAAATTTAAATATAGATAGAGTTTGCGTATTTGAAATGTTTTGGCGATAGAAAATTTTGAAAATGTGAAAAAAAATTTGGAAATTTCTTCTCATCAACTTTTTTTTTTACTCTTCTCAGTTAATATAGTAAAAAATATATTTTTTTTTTTCGTTAAAGAAACAAACTTTATTATTATTAAGAAAAATTGTCTTGAATAATCTGAAGCTCCCGCTCAGAATCGTCTTATTGGAGAATTGATTTATTGTTTTTTTTTTTAATTCATCACCCCACAAGTGTATCCCTTTTCGAGGAGTGAAGAATTCCCAAGGTGCAAAGTACGTAATATTTATTAGTATCTATTTGTATAAATACACATTAAATTATTCAAATAAAATTTATTTAATTTTCCGCTCAGGTAAGATGTATATTCTAAAATATGCCATAAATTGTACCGAATTTATTATTTACTATTTAAATTTACGCATACAGCAATAGAACCATAGAACGTCACAATTTATCATTTTACCGTATTTATATATGAAAACTTTAGCAGCTTGGTATACAATATTATAATAATTGTTCCCTGTGTAATATTACAATATCACTCGCTGAAACAGATAACTGCGCCATATCTCGTTAGTAAAATATGTTTACTCAACTAGCAAGATTATATTATTTTAAGCACAGTACTGCATACATAAACGTATATAGTAAAATGGTTTATTTTGTGTGTCTTCACGAATATAAATTATTGTATATAATAATACGCCTTTAGAAGTAGGTATCACAGTAATAATATTGATATTTCCATAAGTGTTATTATTTTAAATGAATAATGATACGTCGTAGAGTTGATAAAACTATTCGGTATACGCACATTAAATAAACATAATATTAAATAAATTTACCTCGACAATCGGTGTGGGAGGAGGTCCTATGTCCTGATTTATCTCCTCGGGTTTTTTCTCCTTGAGCGCCTTCACGATTTTCCATTTACTGCTACCACCTTCTTCCTTATCGACTAAATCGTTTTTATCAAATTTAAACCTAGGCAAAGACGGTGTGCCGGGACTCTGATCATCTTCAACGACCATTTGTTCATCGGCCGTTTCCATTTCCGGTTCCTTTTCCGGTTCCGGTTCCAGGTTTTGGTCTTGACTCGGCGTGTCTTTTTTGACGTTAGGGGTATCCGGTACTTTCATTAACTTGAAACTTATTGGTCCGTCGTCTTGGGGCGGTTCTTCTTCAATGACGGTGTCTAGTAACGGCTCCGGATCGAAAGTGTCTTCGTTGAACGATTCGTCGACGGATTGTTTTCTAATGTCTTCGATGGCTTTTGACATTTTTTCTTTAAAGTCCATCTTAGACCCTAGGACGGCCGATTCGTTTCGAACAGTCGGCGGAGGTAACATCTGCGTCCCGAATACCCTCTCGAAATGAGTTTTTTTCTCTAGTTCTTCCAGTTGTTTTAGTTCGTAACAATACCATTCGTCGTCACTGTCAATGCTTTCTTCGGTACTCTGTCTCCGCGACGATATCCTAGACGTACTTCTCCACGAGTGATTACTTCTGCTGTCGTCTTCAGTCTCCGCTGATCCTTTTCCAGCCCACGGTACTTCTAAACTAGCTTGTCTAGACGACATTTTGAAATTTCTCGTGTTATTCGTCGGTTGTACATATTCTTCGTTCGATTTCACGGGCTGCTCTTCCGAAGATTTATTACGTTTTTCCATCGTGGCTGAACACTCACTAGTATGCTCTTGTGCCACTCCGTTCGACAGTTTACAGTGTTCTCTGTATTTGCTCAACTTTCTGGACACAGCAAATTCTTTAGTCGGACCGTTAAACATTTCGGCTGGTAACTGAATTTCATTTAGCTGCTCTTGTACCTCTTCTTGCTGCTGCTGCTCCAGCTGCTGTTGTAGCTGCTGTTGCTGCTGCTGTTGTAGTTGCTGTTGCAGCTGTTGCTGCTGCTGGTGCAGTTGCTGCTGCTGTTGCTGCTGCTGCAGCTGTTGTTGTAGCTGTTGCTGCTGCTGTAGCTGCTGTTGAAGCTGCTGCTGCTGCTGTTGTATCAGCTGTTGTGGCTGAAACTGATGTTGTACCTGCTGTACCGGAGTAATATTCGACGCAGGGTCCGAACAAGACGGGCGTGGTTCTGATGATCTTAACTGAGACCATTCGTTCTCGGCGAATTCTGGATCCGATATCGAATAGGAACTCTGGAACCGGTTCGGTTTATGAGTTTTATGTAGCAAACCGGTCACGGTGGACACAATTGACTTTTTTTTCTTACGACTTCCGTGCCTGTGCGTGTTCCAGCCGCGGGGTTTCGACGTCGATGCCGTCTCGCTGCGCACCGAAACCGCGTCCGGTTCTCGTTCCAGACCGCCCGGTAATGAGTGTGACCGATGCCGCTGCGGTAAATGCACGTCAGGAAACCAGTTGCTCATTGAGCTACTGACCGAGCTCATCGCTGACTTGATAATATTACGTTTAGATTTTTTCGTTTTTTCCTCGTGTCTAGCTGTGGCACTATCTTCACAACGGATATGAAAGTTGGGCGTCGTCGTCACGTACCTGTAACGGGGTTGATTAATGTCCGGCACATCGTTGTCCCCGCCGTAATACGATGTATCGTTCATTGTACTCGGGTAATACGTCAACGAATCCGTTATACCGGGGTACGATCTATCCGCAGCCGGTGCAGCTTTGTACTCTTTGTACGACATCACGTCCAACAGGTCTGGTACGTTTGAAATGGACGGCTGTTGTACGTTGGTCGCGTGGTACTTGTTATACCCTTGACCCGCGGTCGAATAAACTCCGGTGGACCTATCGTAATACGGATAATCCGTGCCGAACGCAGTGGTCACGCACGTTACCACCGTTAGTCCGGACGGTCCGGCCATCGAAATCTGATAGGTTTGATCGAAAGACCGTTTACCCGGGGAACACGGAGACTTATCGAAGCCAGACATCAACCCGCCGCCACTCATCGACGACGACAGACCCGAATCGGACTTGTTCGCCATGACCATGGCACCAGTGCGGTGTTGGTGTAACGCGTCCAAGTCTTTGGACGCGTTTTGGTATTGGTGCATGGTGTTTAAGTCCTTGGAGGAGTTATGAAACTGACGAATCGGATCCAGCTCTTTAGACGGGTTGTGAAATTGACGCAGACTCAGCGATAGTGCGGACGACAGAGACCTCGGGAACACGGGGTCCTCCGGAGCCGGCGGCGGAGGACTGCTGGGCGGCGACTGAGACCGGTGATACGTATCGTCCATGTAGGTCGATTGTGGCGTCGTGTCCATGAACACAGTCGGCGATCGGAATCCGGCGGGGTCTTCGCATTTCGGAATCGTGGGAAGCGATCGGATGGACGGGGACGTATAAGGGTACATGTGATGTTGTATATTTCCCACCGAAGACGTGTGCGGCTTAGCGTTCAGCGGATAAAAATCGAGAGCGGCCGCCGCCCGTTCCGTCTCATCGTTCCAACTATCCAACTGCGCCTCGGCGTACAGCTGTCGCATGCTTCTCTCCATTTGCTCGATATTCTCGAATATCTCTTTGGCCGACTCCACGGAGTCCATTTTGTCCGGGTCGTCGTCCAACAACCGATCGTCGTACGCCCTATAATCACCGTCACTATGGTCCGACGAGGACTTTTTGACACCGTTGCTGCTGCTTCCTTCCGACTCCTCCCATATCATACTCAACGTCGGTTGACGTTGACTTCCGGCGTCACGCGGTCCCATCATGTACGAGGGTACAACGGCGGCGGAAGTACCCGTCGGCGGCTCCGAGCATATTTCTATCATCTGCCCGATGACAGACTGTTGATTCTGAACGATTGTTTCCAGTTTCTCAATGCGTTCCCACATTTTAACGTATTCGTCGGACAACAAGTCTAGAGCTCGCCACGCGTACGTCACCTCGTCCTCCAACACGTTGATGCGTGGCATCATGGCGTCGATGAACTCGTTGAGCGCACCTTCCACAGCCTGTTGGTCACCGTAGACGGTGATGGAAGAAGTAGAGGGGACGACGTCGGTGGTTGCGGCGGTGGTGGTGGTAGTGGTGGCGGCAACTGTGGCAGCGGCAGTTGGCCTGCCACCACCGTTACGATTTTGTTCTGGCTCCATGTCGGCTGTACAGTTAAAGCCGGTGCCGCATACTATCGGCCAGTCGTCCATAACAGTTTGCTTTCTGTTTGGCCGACGCCAGAAGTATTATTATTTCGGTTACTTGTTTGGATCACTGGAATAAAAAAAAAAAAATAAATAAATAAATAAATGAATTATTACAATAAAAATACACGCGTTTGACAAGCGAAGTAATAAAAAACGTTCTTTATGCGTGTAAAAATAAATTCATGACGGTTAGACGTGCGCGGTCACGTTATCTGTGACACAGAACGTGTTGTTTTTATATCCTTTTGAGTCTCGTAACTTTTTTTTTTTTGTTTTTTTTCTTATGTGACATTCACCCGACCGCGGCAGCGCCGGTCGTGGCCGAGAGGAGTAGCTTTTTTTTTTTTTTTAAAGTTAATCTTTTAGAAAAGCCTCGCCAGAATAAATATTTAGACGTGAATTAAGAACGTCTAACACCCGTCGCGCTTCCCAGTCACCACAAACTGACTCGGTTTCATAAATAATCGAGTACGACGATGGCGGCGTCTGAGGAGGCGATAATGATAAATTACTGTCATAAGCTATATCTCGATTCCCCAGACGTGGGATTTTTTCCCTCTCGCTCGCTTTCCACTGTTGCCCGTCATATTATATACATGGCCATAACCACTGGATACTGCAATATATCGGTCCGATGGAACCGAGTCCAGTGACTCGGTCGATTTAACTCTAATAACGAACGAGCAAATCATCGTGTTCGGAGGAAATCGGGGTCGAAAAAAAAAAAATAAAAATAAATAAATAAATGCGGCGCAAAAAACAACAACCTTCGCACGTCTAGATGTGCCGTAATAATATGTATGTATTTTTAGTGTTTTAGATTTAAAGAACGTTTTTGAATTAAAAATACATTCGCATGTAATAATTTTTTATTTTATACCGGGACTCACCTTTGACTCGAAGTGTCATCGTCGTCTTGGCATCTGATGTCCTCAACGGTCGTCGTCGTCGTCGTCGTCAGTGTACCGAACGAGAGAGTGGTCTATGATTTCTCGTTTGGTATGTTAAAATTAACAAAAAAAAAAAAAAAAAAAACGCACTTAATAAAAACACAATGCGAACGTCAAGCTCTCGCGGAGAGGGTGAAAACAAAAAGAATGGTTCCGGAATAATGTTCGACGACGCGTAGGAGGACGTGCATTTCCCGTTCTGTAGTAGTTGTATGCATAACGAAAATCGTCGTCGTGTGCAACAAGAGAGTGGTATTTTTTTTTTTTTATTTCATTCGTATCGCAGTACGGTTTGTATTGACAGAAAAATCGATTTTGTCACAGGGCGTTGTTTGGTTAGCGATATTATATCGTTATTATTATTATTATTATTATTATTATTTTTTTCAAAATTTTCTCTCTCCGTGTGCTAAAACACTACTCGGCGCGATAACCGCTCGTGCACATGTCTCACACATACACACACCGTTCAAGAGTACCGTCGTCGTCGTCGTCGTATTGTCATCGTCGTCGGTTGTCCGGAGAACTAATTAATTTTTTCGACGATTTGCCACGGGCGGTTAGCAGCAGAAGTGGCGATCGTCATCGTCTCCGTCGTCGTCGACCCACCCCCCGAACATTGTTGTGTCACGTTAGTTATAAATAATAATAATAAAAAAAAAAATTAATAGTAATAATACTTAATATTATTATGTCGCGTTCGCGGAGGGCGGTGCACGCGAAGAGGACGTTTTTCGATATATTTTGTGCACGTGTATCCACACTCGACGTGTATAATTCGTTTATTTGTTAATCGAAAATTTTCTAATTTGTATTTGTATTTGTATTTTAATCAAAACGCACTTGAAAAAATAAAATTAAAATTAAAAAAAAAGACAACAATAACAACAACAACAACAACAACAACAACAATAGTAAAATAACAACAACAACAAATTATGAATGATAAGTTTGTTAAAAAGGACAACGATACGATATTTTATTATTATTAATATTATAAATTATTATTATTATTATTATTATTATTAATGTGCGTGGTGGCGGTTACGCGACGACAACCTGCTGTCTCTCGAGCGAGCGGCGCGTGTTGTACGTACACGTCAATAATATTATTATTATTATTATTATTATTATTATTATTCACTACTAATAATTAATTTCAATAATAAAATATAATATTTACTATTCAAATTTATAATAATTATTATTTATTTTTATACACTCTCGGCGGCGGCGGCGGCGGCGCGCGAATAGTCCGCGGCGTTTCGCGGGCGGCGGCGACGGTGGCGGCGGCAAGCGGGCGAGCGAGCGCGCACACACACACACACACACACTCACACGTCCGCTGGCGATCCGGCACTGCACTGGTGGCGCGCGCACGGCGGCGTGGTCGGGAGCGGCGGCGGCGGCGGCGGCGGTTTTTCCCGGTTTCGCGCGAGCAAAGCGCGCCCCGGCGGCGGCGGTGGCGGTGACGTTTCGTACGCGCTCGGCGTTCGTGTGGGGCGCAACGGTCGGCGGCGGGCGCGAGCGGCTCGGGCGCCCTCCACCGCGACCCCCGTCGACCCGAAAAACACCGCTCGCCCGCCCACCCCCCCCCCAACCCGCCCCGCGAACGTCGTTGTCGTGAGGCGGAGGACAGGGGAGGTACCGCGGTGTCGGCGGGGAGGTCGCCCTCCGCTCGACCGCCGGGGCTTATACTACGGGTGGGGGGGGGAGGCGGACGCGTGGGGTGGCAGCTCGCCGTTGCGTCTGCGGGGACGACGTGCCCTGCGCACCCCTCGCCGCCCCGCTATTGATTTGTCCAAAGACCTTCCCCGCGTGTTTGTCGACCGGCACGCCGGTGGTTCAAGACCCGCGGCCGGAGTCGTCGTCGTCGTCGTCGTCGTCGTCGTCAACGTAGTCGCTCGACGACGACGGATTTTCTTTTAGAAAAATAATAATAATAATAAAAAAAAATAATTTTATAATCACGTTACGACTGGGGCTGGGATTTTAATGCCCTTAAAAATCGGTAAAAATACTTTCGAAAAAAAAAAAAAAAAAAAAATGCAAAAATGACTTAAAAAACTAAAAAAATGCCTTTAAAATCTATTTATAATACGTAGTTAAAAATTTAAAAAATTATTTTAATGTTCTAGCCCAGGGTTTCTCAAAGTGGGGTTCGCGAGAAATATATTTAATTACATAGATTCTCAAAAATTTACGTTTTTAACCAAATTCCACTGTCAAAATTATTATGAAATAGGCATATTTGTGTACATTTGTAAAATTATATTCATTATAAAAAAATTAATTGTACGTTATTAATAATATGTTATGCAAGTATTAATCTGATTTTGTTTTTTTAAGAAATACTATTTTATCCTACAGATGTAAAACCACGTGGGTCGCTATGGGTTTTTGAAGAAAAATTTGGGTCGTGGTTCTAAAAAGATTGAGAACCACTGTTCTAGGCTTCTGGCATATCGCTAAGCTAAGGATTTATTCAAATACAATGTTTAATAATTGTTAGCGTATAAAATAAATCTCGTATTATTATGAGTTAATAATAAAATCTTGAATTTGAATTTCGGGCAAAAATGACCTAAAAACCTAAGGAAAATTACCCTTAAATCAAAAAATATTGTCGAAAAATGCAAAATAAAATGTCTCATTCTAATCTAGGATGACCATACGTCCTGTTTTATACAGCATTGTCCTTTATTTCGGCTCTGTGTCCTGTTGTCCTGACAAACTTCTCTCAGGACGCTTTTTGTCCCGCGTAATTTCAAGTCTGTCCGATATTTATTCCGTTTTTTGACTTACTGTTGATGTAAAATTTTTGAAATTTTTTGAAATGAAATTGTCGAATAAAATAATGATGTAAGAATCTAAAAATCACTTGGATACCATTAGATCATTTATTATCGTAAAAAGAATTAACAAGTTTTTTTTTTAAAAAGTAAAGTATACAATATGCATGAATAAAAAGGATTTGAAGAAATTTTGAAAAGTATCAATTTAGTTTCATTGTGTTATTTTATTTTTTTCAAAATAATGTTTTTAATATACTTTTGTCACGATTCAAAAACATATATATGTATATATATGCAATAAATACTTATTTATTTAAAATTTTTGTCCTGTATTTTATTTTCTTAAATATGGTCTCCCTATTCTAATCATTGGAAAACACCTAAAACGTATTTTGTAACGAAACGAGCGTTGCATAGAAAGCTTTGGAAAACAATGCAAGGTGCATTGAAATTCCAACCCAGGAAATTCCAGGGTTAACGTGTGCGCCAACATAAGTGCGCAATAATCTTAAAGATTTTGGTGAATTTTGGCTGTGGTGGCGACCAAAATGAACGATTATTTACAAGGGCAAACGTCCGAATCGGTTTGTCCGATCGAATTAACTCGCCCGCGTGAAGAGTCTGTGGGGTCTTTCTTCCCCCCGTTCCTCCCGTCCCCTTATATCGTCACTCTTCTTTTAATTTTTTTTCCATCCTAATCACGTGCATAATATACGTATTTAGTAGTGAAAAAAAAAAAACATGTTTTCCAAACAATATTTTGCCTTTAATTTCATCAAAAAAAAAAAAATACTAAATCGGACGTAGTCGACTACTGCAGTGTTTTGCAAAAATTCAAAAAACAGTATCCGATCAGAAATGTTCCGAGGATAATATCGGCCACTGTTTGCGATGGTTTTACGGCCGATTAATATTGGAGGTGGAGAGGAAAGACTTTACCCCGCCCCTACCCTATCGTCGCGATGTGATATCAAAATATTCGATTCGAAAACCCTGTTAGCCGAAAACTGCGAGAACAGCATCGAAAAAAAAAACACGAATTTCCGGCGTAATTTATGTCAACTAGTTGTTACAACACCACCGCCATAGTTTTTTTATTATTTTTTTTTTTTATCGATTTTCGGCCAAATACCAGACCGACAAAACCACCCTCGATGATAACGGTTATTCGACAGTGTAAATACACACACACACACACACACACACACACACACACACACACACAGTCACCATCCATACAGTGTGTGTGTGTGAGTGTAGCAGTGGCTTTCAACAAGTTGGCACGAATATTACTTGTTTAATGATCCAACCCTTAAAGGATCAAGTTTATACTTTGTATATTATTATGTAAGGAAGGCGTATGCATTTCTTATACTCCTTGAACACGGGTGCCCGGGCGCGGAGGATAGAAAAAGGGTGAGAGAACGAGAGAGAAAGAGGGGGGGAGAGAGAGAGAGAAAAAAAAAATATAAACTACCCTTTATGACATATTAGCGTGTATTCTCGTATATATTTATGTTTGTGCAGTGCGTGCACAGTGTACACACGAACAAACGTATGTATATATGTGTTTAGCAGCACTATGTACGTGTGTGTGTGTGTGTGTGTGTGTACCTATTGGATTTAGGACCTGAAGTATCGCTATAAAGTCTCCGAAATAATAAATTATGGAAACATTTCCATTCATATTATTTCGAATCATTTTTCTCCCCCTTTTTTCTGTTTACGCGCGCGAGTATCGTACATCGATACGAGCTGGGAATAACTACTATACGACGAGTAGTTGTGTAAAGTCGCCTTACCAAAAAATGGCCTACAATAAATTCATTGCGGTCAAAAAAAAAAAAAACATAACTCGTACATAATACACGCAGTTACATATTTTAGATTCTGAACGGAGTGAAGAAGCTTATGATTTTACAATGATGTTTATTTTTTTTTCTCTTCCTGTGAACACTTTTTCGTATAGAAATACTTGTCCGAAAGTTTCGAACAGTATCTCTACAGAACCGGAATCGCTTACCCAGATGGTACTTAAAAGAGATAATTTTTTCAATTTCTCAATACTTTTTCCGAAAACGGGGAAAAACTGTCGAAAAATTGAGAAAATATGCAAATTCCGTAAAACAGAAAATTACTTTTTGACATAACTTCTAAAATATAATGCAGCTAGAGACTTGAAATTTTCACCAACCACTGTACAATAGCTACGAGAACATTTCATAAAAATTTCAAAAAGATTCGATCAATTTTGAGTTAAGTACGGCATTTTGAAAATTTCGGAAATTTATCATTTTTTTGTTAGTTTTTATGCAATAAAATTTTTGATTTTTGATATCAAGACATGAAAATTTAATATGATCTCACTGACATATATGTCTAATTGACCTGAAAAAATCTCAAAAATCGTTAGTCAACTTTTTTTTTTATACCCGTTTGAAGTTAGGATTTCGACGAAATTCGTTAGTTTTACCTAAAATTACGCACTTTAACGTACATGTAAGAAAATTGGTTCGACCGATTGTTTCGAAATTTGGTGCTTAGATAGAGAATTTCATTGCGAATATTTTGGTGCAATAAAATTTCTTACGGACAAAGAATTAAACATTTTACAAGGGTTTGATTGAAAAAACATTGGAGAAAATACAGACAGATATTACGAAATATCTATATACTATAAGCATTTAATTACTGAAGGTTGTTAATGTTTCATTGCATCTTATTGTATTTTTCGACGCTGAATACGATGGTGTGAATGTTAAAATCCACGTGCTACAATAGTTTTCTAATTATACTAAATACTTACTATTTCACCTACAAGGTCAATTCATGTGTTGTGACCTAGTGGAAATGGAACCGGGTTCGATTACAGCCCGGCACTCCGAGTTTTCGCAATATTTTTTTTTTTTGTTACATTTATTCGTAACTTCCTTCGTTCAGAATCCTTTTTACCGCAGAAATGATTTATATCGTTTCTTTAAAATTCAATACACCCGTCAAGAAAATCCCACCCGTCGTGCGAAGTGTGTCCGGGTTTTTTATTTTGTTCCCATTGAATTCTATTCCGTTTCATTTTAGAAGATATTAATATCATGTATGGAGAAAACTAATTTTTATTTAAATCGCGCGTAGGAGTCGGTTTATTTTTTTTTTATTATTTTTGTGTTCATAATATAATAGGTGCACACCACAACAACAAGGAAACGTAGTAGTTATCGTTTCGAAATACGGAATTTTGTGTTTTTAAAACGTTATTGTGTTTGAAGAGCATTATATTATTGTTATGGGTATTTTTTTTTTTATAAAATAAAAAAAGTCCGTCGAAACCGTACGAACTATAATATCATAACTGTATAATTTATCACACGACATTGCGAGAATGCGAAAAAAAAATAAAACAGAAAAAAAATATGAATAATTTGTCTGTTTCGAGTACTACGGCTGGCTGCTATTTCCCCGCTAATATTGAATTTTAAATTATTACGTCAATTATTCAGCCGGTCGGTTTAGAATAAATTAAATATATTGACTTTTTTACGCCGTTTTAATTTGTTAGTGTGTTATTCATTTATTTATTTTTTTGACGGTATTTCGTGTTGTATACCGTAGTCCGTGTTTGTGAAAAAATATTTCATAGGCAGTGGTTCTCAACCGGTGGGGAATTCCTCCCCCCCCGATGGGTGGGGGGAATTAAGGTACTGCACAGGAGAGAATAATTCCGAGATGAAAAAATAATGAGCATTTTGGTAATTTTAAATCTGCTTCGGTTATTTAATATTAATATTTATACTTTATGTTTTTGTAATTAATAATTTGTTATTATGAATTAGTAGGTTAATTAATAACTAATATTTAATTTTTGTAAAACAATGAAAATAAAAATTCATTAGTTGTATAAATATACGTATGTATAGTTATTTTGTATGATAATTTACTTAAAAAAAAAAAAAAAAAATATCAAAATTATGTTTTAAGGGGGAAGTGAGGTTTTTGAAAATTACAAGGGAGGGGGGGAATAGAATAAAAAATATTGGGAACCAATGGGACAAGGCTTGTGAATTGGATTCGAATTCGTGTTACACGTATTACTATACGCGGAACAGAGTAATAAACCACTTGGCGAATATTATTACTACTATGTGTCGTCGACGAGTGCGTAAAGAGTAAAAATAAAATTACACGTTTTTATAATCAAACGATACAATATTATACTTACGGTACGATCAACTTACACATAAACTATGTTATAATATAAGTTAACGCTTTACCGCGATAATAAATTAAAATTAATAATAATTATTGTATTTAATTTCTTAAAGTCGAGTTCAGAGATAATTTCAGTTTTGAGCGTCGTCAAATTTCGTTTTACAAAACTTTAATCATGGTTAAAATATTATGATGAATTTCGCTTTACACATCATTCTGCTCGCGTAGTGCTATATTTTAGAGATTTTAGTGTTTTTACAATGATGTTTATTTTTCTTTTTTTTCCGTGTACAACTTTTCGTATAGAAATACTTGTGTCCAAAAGTTTCGATCAATGACTTTTTGAAACCGGATTCGCCTCTAGATTGTACTTTAGAGAGGTCATTTTTTGAATTTCTCAATTCTTCGATGTTTTTTTGTTTTTTTTTTGGAAAAAACTACCCGAAATTTTACAAAAACGACTCGCAAACCATCATCTTTTCATCCGTATTTTATG
>JAIPRM010011309.1:0-13008 GCA_025469315.1 Stegophylla sp. TES_Ste_2020
TGAATGCTATCACTGTTCGACGAATCCAAGTTGCTCGTCTTGACGTCTTCGCTGGTCAAGACCACCGCCTGTGTGCGCGGCGAGTTGGTGTCCTCGTGTACTTTTTGCTTGATTTCAAGGATTTCGTGTTGCGCTTCGAAATGCGGAGGTGGTCTTTTTGGCGGCGTCGAACCATGTATGGCGCGTCGGCCAAACAAGTTGTTATAATTCCGGTACGACTTTTCCAAGTTGCGCCATTTACGACCGCCCTCTTTAACAGAATCGGCTATCCTGTATCCTTTCAATATGAGCTCCTGGGATATGCGCTTCCACACCCGAGCTTTCAACAAACACGGGTCGTTAAACATTGATTGGTATTATTTTGAACCCACTAGAGCTATCATTTTTCTAGTGGCCTCTTTGTCCCTCGGGCATAGCGCCCTTGTGGTCCACAAAAGTTGGTCAAGTTCGACATCTAACATGTTATGCAACAATCATAATATGATTGTATTATAATAATTATTATAATACAATATAATATTATTATATTGTATAATTATGGTGTTAAGTGTTAATGCTCGTGTTACCCACGAGTTTTGTGTGGCAGAGTGGCACAGCAGTCCTGTGTGCGGGCGGCTGTGATAACGTCCGCCGGCAGCTGTCCGGTATGTTTCGCTATTATCTGCCACACAATTTCTGTGATTAGGTTTCCTTCAAAAAAATCGGTTTATGTTTATTTAAGTCAAGTGTCCAATGTCGTCAATAGTTCGATATTGTTTCATTTTATTGTTCTTTGAGGACACTGGCTCTAAAAAATTATAAAAGGCCGAGCGCACTGTCTTCGGACCCTTTTTCTTTCTTCGTTTCTCAATCTTGTGCACTTGTACGTGTCATATTCGTTCCTGTTGCAGTCATCTTGTCACTGCCACGTTTTTGTGTTCAATTGTGAATTTTTTGTCAAGCAGCACTCTGGTAGTATCGTACTATTTTCTTTACATACCTATTCATATCTCTTTCCCCTTTTTAGAGTGGTCAATTACATCAGGGTCTGTCTTGTCTTGTGAGTGAGAACGTGACATACTTTGTTTTTTGTGTTGTCGGCTGCAGCAGACCATTGTTTTTGTGAAGTGTCTCCGTGCAAGTGTGTTCTTCGTGGTGAGGTTAGCGGTGTTCTTGTGTGTGTGCGCGGGATCACACCTGTGTTTTTTATCGTATTTAAAATTGTTAATATATGGATCCCGGCACACCAAGTGTGCCTCAAAATAGGTAGGTGGTGCTCCACCCAATTTTGTTTAAAGACCAACAGGTCTGATAATATAATATATTATATTGTGGGCTAAATTAACTGCCATAAAAAAGTAATAATTGTGGGTCAAATTAACAGCCATTAAGTAAGCACTCAATAATTAAGGGTTAAACTAACAGCCATATTTCTAATTACCATTTTAATTATAGTTTGTGTGCCATGAGGGCCACTAATTTGGTTTAATTAATTATTAGTTATGATTATTGAGTGTCTATTTTATTTATATATTTTTTTATTACTGTTGTTTGTTATACCTTTTTATTTATTATTGTTATATTTTTTTATTTGTTACCATTTTTACTGAGTTGTATATTGTTATTTATTCTTGGGCCTAACTGGCAATTAGTAATTTTAATTTAGCATTTAAGTTTTTATATTATTAGTTATTATTTTTATTGTTATTGCTATTTTTAGTTTATATATTTTATGTACCTTTTTTATTATCATTGGGCCAAAGTGGCCATATATCATTAATTTATTATACAGTCCACTTAATATTTCAAAGAAAACCAGCGTTTTTTATAAGATTAACCCCTTTCCTAATTAACAAAAAAATTAGAAGATCTTATTCTTAACATATGGTATTGTATAAAATGGAATTTCTATTCAAACTACTACAAGATTTATATGTTAGACCATCAACTGATTGATTAAAATATACTATCGGTACCTATTATGATAAGCGTTCACTAACTGCAACAAGGTATAATTATTATCCGTTTCGTAATGTAACTGTATTATTTATATTTAAATATACTTTCAATCACCCATAGTTGAAATTATGTTGTGAACAAGTATTTGACTTAAAGACGATAATTATTAATGTTTTTATATGTCTGTTCTTACACTTGAATTACCAAATTTTAAAACAGTAAAATATTTAAAAACGATTATTGTTTATTCCCAAGCAATTTTTAGCCAACAGTTATATCTCAAACAATAATAATAGGTACGTGTTATTAATTAATAATCATCACTTGAGTTTTGTTTATTTCAAAGTAGAAATTTGTATTTAATTTTCTAATACCTTTCAGAATATAGTAATACATGATGGATACAAGAGTATGGAAAAATTACTATAAATAAAAATAAAAATGGATTACTTTGTTACAAATTAATAATATTGGACTATTACTGAATATTTGAAAAAATTAGTAAATTTTTTTTTATGTACTTATTATTGGAAAAAAGTTAATTCGATTAATAGCTCAAAACCCAAGGATTCTCATAAAAAGACCAAAATGCCAATTACACTAATTATTGAGAGGTTGACCATTTATTAATTTATATAAATAGATTTTTATTGCATTTTTCATTTGTATTAAGACATTTATCATCTCATACTCACTCGTTAGCTCGCACACAAATATCAAATATCCAACATTATAAAATAACATTTTGTAAAATATTTCCTTATCGCCAATTCTTATTATAATATTAAAGTATTTGAAGCTTTAGCTCAGAATCGTTTTATTGAAGAAATGATTTATCGTTTCTTTAAAATTGAATACACCCCCCAAGAACTTCACATCCGAGGTGCGAAGAATACCCATCATGCGAAGTATGTCCGGCTTTTTTAATTTGAATCTTAATTTAGCGTTAGATTCAAATCAGAATTCCAAAACTTCTTTGTTTCCCGACATGATTATGTAATAACATATTCTTTCAAACCCATATAAGCAATATTAAAACAGATAAAAACCAAGAAATAAAAATAAAGTTAATAACCATTGATTATCAGGCTGAAATTCCCCTACGTTGCATAACAGCCGAGGGATATTTTTTAAGTCTTAATAACAAAAACTAAAAATTTTACTACATAAAAATGAATAAAAAACTAAAAATTTTCAACCTGCAATACTTAACACAAAATTGATCAAATTTTTTTAAATTTTTATGAAGTGTTTTGGTGACCTAGGTGTTAGTGAAAGTTTCTAGCTATATTATTTTTGAAGTTTTGTTAAAAAACAATATTTTTCAATTTTATGAAAATTCCAGTAATAGCATATTTTACCATTTTTTGTTAATTCTTCGAAGATTATCCGTATTTTTGAAAAAATTATTGAAAATTTTGAAAAATGACCTCTTTAAAGTACCATACGGATGTGATTTTGGATTTATGGTGTTACTGATTGAAACTTTTGTACAAGTATTTCTATACAAAAAAATCTTTATAGAAAGAGAAGAAATAATAAAAATCATTGTAAAAATACTAGCTTCTTCGCTTTTCTCATGATCTAAAAAAAGTTGGTTCTGCCACAAACATCCTTATGGTGACACAAAAAAATAAGTTTTAGACAACATAGTTATTATAGTAACTTGAACATTTCAAACAAAAATTCAAATTTTTGCATTTTTGTGGCCAAAAAATAGGAGACTACGCTTATATTTACCATTACACTTCAGATTATATATGTGTATACAATACTGTACTGGTTATTTTTAATTTATAAAAATTATGATGCAATAATCATGCACGAATTGTTAATTTGTATCAACTAAATAAATATAAAATAACTGATATAATTATGCATGTGTTAGGCTAGGTTAGTGGTGCTTATTAATTAATACATATTATATAGAAATATAATAAGATAACAATTAATAACAATCATTGCGGACGTACTCATAATATACAAACAAAATATAATACTGACATGTAATATTTAACTCTTGAAAAAATCGCGCATTGTTTATGATTATCAATTTAAATATGTTTTAATGCTTTTTATTACTATTTTACTAAAATTAATACACAAGTTGGAATTCAACGTCATAATGAAGAAGTTGATAAAAATCGATAACTTTAGAAAAAATTCTGAAATGTATAAAGTTTTGTGGACAGCATAATTTACCATTACGAGGTCATGATGAAAAAACACTTCTTCTAATAGAGGTGTTGTTTTTCTTGGTATTGAATTATTTATTTATTTATTACACAATAATATAATTATTGGATTAACGCCGAACAGCTTTTTACAATGGTGAAAAAGAAGTACATTTTATAAAGTGATAACAGAAAAATAAAACAAGTACAATAAGAGAGAAAATGAAAAAAAAAATAATAATAATAAAATAAGATAAAACATATAAGAGTATAGATAGAATAAATATAAGGTAATCAGATAACCCGGCATAATTAAATAAAAGAAGATGACTCATTAGCAATACGCATTAGACGGATTATTGGAGAGTTTGACTGATAGTTAGAATGTGGACATTGAGTAAGTGGAACGAACTGGAATTTTGAAATTAATTTGAGAAAGTAAAGAAGGACAATCAATACGACCAGAAAGGATGTTAAATAGAAAAGAAAGATTTGACTGGTGATGACGGTCAGATAGGCTGAGGAGGGAAAACACATTTTGGACAGGAGAATAGTCATGGGGTGGACAGTAAATTTGGAGAGCAAAAGTAGAGAGACGTAAGAATTTTCTTTGAACTCTTTCAGGCATAATTTTGTGGGAGGATGTGGCCGGATCCCAGATTACTGAGCCATATTCCATAATTGGACGAATTAGAGCACAATAAAGTGTTTTAAGGGAGAAAGAGAGAGAATTCTTGAGAGATATGGAAAATAAAACCAAGAAGTTTAAATGCTTTGCAACACAAAGCCTCTATGTTTCCCAGGACAGAGTGTAAGAGTAAACGTGAAACCAAGGAACAGTACAGAATCACCTGCGGATTTAAGTGGATGGTCATTAATGTGGTATGTATAGTTTATTATTGAATTAAGACGGGAAGTCATAACAGAGCATTTGGAATTATTCAGTATTCATAATGGGTATCATTTTGAAAATTCAGAAGTATTTAAAGGTACATCAAAAACAATACATAATGAATTGTTAGATTGTATACTTCTTGTATCCAGAAAACAAATTTTACTTGAAATAACAACTGCGCAATTTGCTTCAATAATCGTTGATGAGACTACCGATATTTCCAATATGTTTCAGTTTTTTTTAGTTATAATATTTCGATATGAAATAAAAGGTTAACCACTAGAACGTTTTTGGGGGGTTTTCAATCCTGATAAACACAATGCAAAATCATTAACATCAACAATATTATCTGAAATAAATCCTATTTTAAAACATACGCCAAACAAATTAATAGCATAATCGTATGATAGTGCGGCAGTCATAAGTGGACAAACAAGTTAACATTAGGGTTAAAGAGTTATATCCATACGCATACACCAAATTTTACTTACGGACCACCAGTCCAGGGGGCGATTTTTCAAAAATGTGTAGAGAAAACAAATAATTAAAAAAAATCGTAAGTCAATTTTTTCTATTACAACTGTATAATGTTGGCATTTTGATAGAATTCATTACTTTTACTTAAAATAACACTTCTTAACGCTACTTAACTCGTCGAGATGTTCTTCGCACGTCGAGTGGGATTCTATTGACGGGTGTATTGAATTTTAAAGAAACGATAAATCATTTCTTCAATAAAACAATTCTGAACAAAGGAAGTTAATAATATAAGAAAATGCAAAAATTCGGAGTGCCGGGCAGGAATCGAACCCCGGAACTGTTGCGTGATAGGACGGTTGGGTTATCGTTGCGCCACACTACATCACTTGACCTTGTAGGTGAAATAGTAGGTATTTAGTATAATATAATAAAATATTGAATTTTAAAAATAAAATAAAATACTTAGAAAACTATTGTTGCACGTGGATTTTAATTCACACCATCGTATTCAGCGTCGAAAAATACATAAGATACAATAAAACAATATCAACTTTCAGCAACCACATATCTATAATCTAGCTATAGATATCTCCTAATATCTGTCTGTATTTTTTTCCGATTTTTTTCAATCAAGCCATTGTAAAATGTTTAATTATTCGTCTGTAAGAAATGTTATTGCACCAAAATATTCGCAATGAAATTATCTAATACCATTGATTTTATAATATACTATATTATAAATACTAAATTTCAAAACAATCGGTTGAGCCAATTTTCTTATATGTACGTTAAAATGCGTAATTTTAGGTAAAACTAACAAATTTCGTCGAAATTCTAACTTCAAACAGGTAAAAAAAAAAAGTTGACTAACGATTTTTGGGATTTTTTCAGGTGAATTAGACATATATGTCAGTGAGATCATATTAAATTTTTAATTCTTAATATTAAAAATTAAAAATGTTATTACATAAAAACTAACAAAATACGAGAAATTTCCAAAATTGTTGTTCTTAATTCAAAATGAATCAAATCGCTTTGAAATTTCTATGAAATGTGGTTTTCGTGACCATTTTTGGTAATTGTTGAATGTTTCAAGTCTCTAGCTGCATTATTTTTGAAGTTATGTTAAAAAGCATTTTTCAATAATTTCATAGAAACTCCAGTAATTGCATATTTAGCCGTTTTTTGTTAATTTTTCGACAGATTTTCAGCGTTTTTGAAAAAAAGTATTGAGATATTTGATAATTGACCCCACTAGAATACCATCTGGGTGTGATTTGAATACAGAGTTATTGATCGAAATTTTTGAATAAGTATTTTTATACAAAAAAAGAGTTTTTAAAAAAGGAAAAAATAAAAATAAATAAACATCATTGTAAAATCATAAGCTACCTCTTGGAATTTAATACGGATATAATTTTTGTTGATATTATTAATTTTTTATCATCCTTAGATTATTTGTCGCTTTTCACAAATCTAATAAATTTGTTATTCAAACATAAAACACAAAATAATTCTCAACGGGTAATTTATCACCCATATCATCCCATGATGTAAATACGTATGTAAATACGCCACTGGTTCAAAGTTATGATCAGTTCTCCAGATCATTCCGTCTTATCATGGATCTACTTTATGATAAATTATTATGGTGATATCATGATACCGTGATAAACGATAGATAACCATGTCCGTGATCTGAAATGATCACATGAAAAACTGTGGTCTGTCCATAGATATTAAACATATTTAATATCTATGGGTCTGTCTGACAAACGTTTGAATTTTTTGAGTCGATAACATGCGATTTTTCAATTTGTTGCAAGTGTGCAAAAATATAACTCTTCTTACATTTTCTCAATAGAGGTATATAATGGGTTTACACATATTTATTTGATTATAATTGCGTATTATTCTTGTTAATATTCTTTTGTTTAAGGTCAAAAATGGATTTTATGGATAACACATTTTATAAAGGATTAACCATTGGTATAATAATGGGTATAACTTTTAATACGATTAAGAATTATATTTTCAAAAGCAAATTGAAGAGTAGCAAATGCGCAGATAAACTTGTTAGGCGATTACAGCCAGAAGCTTCAACAAAAGAAAACGTAGAATTCAAAATGGCATTGTTGGTTCGACATGATTTAAAAATGGGCAAAGGAAAAGTCGCAGCACAAGTGAGTTACTTATTTATGGAAATAAATATTTTAATTCTAAGTGAAGCAAAAAAGCTAGTGGTTTTACACAGTTGTTTTCTCTTATTTTATTTTTATGATAACACTTTTTCTTGAGATTTTTCTACTCAAACAGTGATCTGATCAGTAAATGTATAGCCATAATTTAAAATATACTTTAGATAAACAATTTTGGTACATGCACCCTCTACTCATTTATGAATTTCAAATGTTTAGTATGGACTTTAGTAGCACCGCAAGGTGTCTATTATAGCTCGGACAAAGTTCAGCAATCAACATAACTAAATACATAGATAGTATATAGATATATCCATTTCACACTAGACAGAAATTCTATATTTCTTGTGTATGCGTTGCCAATGTTGGATATTACTTTTTTCTAAGTAACATAATTGTAATGACATTAAAATTTAAAAATAATTTACGTAAAGTTAAGCATTATTTTTGACATTATTTAAAAGAAATATCATAATGAACAATATTATAAATATTGTCATTAACTATGTTACCCTTTTCTTATCGTTATCAATAAGTAATAATTAAAATAAATGAGAAAATGAAGTGTTAAAAAAATGTCCAAAATTTTTTTTCATATTTTCAACACTTTCATAAAGTTCAAATCAAAAAATTATGGTTTCAGAGTCTTTTTTGTTTAATTTTGGGTAGTTTTTCAAAAAAAAAAAAAAAAAAATTGAAGAATTTGGAAATTTAAAAAATTAACTCTCTAAAGTACCAACTAGAGGTAAATCCGGTTTCAAAAAGTTACTGATCGAAACTTTTAGACAAGTATATCTATACAAAAGTATTTATAGACAAAAAAAATAAAAAATAAACATCATTGTAAAAGCACTAGCTTTTTCACTTCGCTCAGAATCTAAAAAGTAATGTAATTTGTAACGCCTTACTTTTTGAATGAAAATATTAATGTAACGTGGAAGTAATTTAATTATTATTTTTAAATGTAATGTGTAACGGTATTTCATAACTTTTTAAAATTAAATTACTCAACACTGTGCATTGCCAATTTTGTTATAGCATATATTTTTGGTAGAGAATTCAAATGGCATAATATTTAAGAGAGGTTCAAAAACTAGGAAATTTTGTGAAGTAGGCCATTTTATTTTTAGGCAAACCCTTATAACATATTTGATTTATACTATGCTTAATATTTTCTTTTACCATAAGATCTATAGGTATCATTATCTATAGGTAATAAAAATGTTCGTAGAAATCGGGTTGATGAACAATTTTTTTTAAAAATGTTCAATTATGGCTAGATCAACTCACTATGAATATAAAAAAATTCCAGATTTGATTTCATAACATTTTTAGTTTATTATTTTCAGGGGGAAAATTGTTTGCAAGCTTACTGGTGTGTAGGTTTATTTTTATTTATATTTTTGATAAAATCAGTTTAGGCAATTAATAATTACTTAATAGTTTATATATTTTATATTTATTAAGATAAAACTGACAATAATAGTACTACAGTGAAACCTCTGAATAGCGGATACTCTCGGTCGTTGAAATTTTGTCCGCTATTTAGAGGAAAACATTTTTTTAATAAATTAATAAATTAAATAATTTTATTTTATATTATTTTTACAATAATTAAATATGTACATTGTACATACATGATAAAACTATCATTTATGAAAAAAATCTGTTACTTTAGTTTATGTATAATAAATTCGCACTACAATAAACATTGGCATCACAAACGCAACTAAACGCACATAGGACAATGCATTAGTTACAATATTTTGTTGACGCGATAATAGTTCAATGACTGAACGGATAAGATACGATTTTCATATATGTACAGCATAATAATGTACTCATAAGATAACTTAATACTAGTGCTCGAATTGGAAAAAAATAAGAAGAGGGACGCATAAGTGGAAAAAAAAATTAGCGTCCCCCAAAATTCTAATTTTTCATATACCTGTTGGTGATTTTTTTAAAATTAGTAGGGGTACGCTAAAAATATTTAAAAAATAGAAGGGGTACGCCGTCCCTCCATGTCCTCCCCCAAGTCGAGTACTGCTTAATAATACATAATTGAGATTTTTATTCTGGTATTCCAAAATAATTCTTAATTTAAGATAAAAATTACTAATATCAATGTCATAAAAGTGTCCGTTATTTAGAGGTTTTCCTATACAAAAGTAGTGAAAATGTCCCCGTCCCTGAAAAAACGTCCGCTATTTGGAGGTGTCCGTTAAGAGAGGTTTCACTGTATATGTATTATTACACTAAATATCTACTCAATATTGTTTTATTGAAGAAATTATATATTGTTTTTTTTTTTTTTTTTAATTCAACAACCTTTTAATAGTATTCTCTACTTAGAGAATAAAGAATATTCCATGGTGCAAAATATGTTTGACTTTTGATTTTTTGCAATCTTGAATGATTTTTTCTGGCAATCATTGAATGTATTCAAGATGTTGATTTATTTTCAAAAACTTGGTTAAAATAATTAACCTTGATTATTATGTATATTTTTGTACTCAATTTATCCTTGAAAATGCATATACCGTTTGACCCAGGCAAATAAACTTTAATTTTATTTCTTTGCGAGGTTGAATATTTTGAACAAATATCACTTTTTAAACTTTGACGCTTTCACAGACAGTTGAAATGACATATTTTTGTCTGAACTGTTATACTGGTGTATAATTTATATGATTTTTAACAGTTTTTACAACATATTATATTTTATTATTATGTAGTGCTCACATGCAATTGTGCACTGTTATGAAGAAGGCTTGAGGTCAAGCCCAAAAGAAATAAGTAGTTGGGAATCAAACAATAAACCAGTGAATACATTCAAGGTAGCAGATGAAAAAACTATGTTGCATTATCAAAAATTGGCGACTGAAAAAGGATTTAATACCTACTTAGTGGTAGATGCAGGTCGTACACAAGTCGCACCTAGATCAAAAACAGTAATGGCTATAGGTCCAGCTAAAAGTGAACAAATTGATTTGTTCACTAAAAATCTTGAAGAATATTAACTTAAACATATTACAAGTGTAATACTTAAATTAAGTTTATAAAATATTTAAACTCGAGTGTTTTTTATTTTATTTATAATTATATAAATTATTTTATTGTTATTATTTATTTAGTGTGCAGTTGTATCAGTTGAAGCCTACAATAAAGGTAAATTAAGAGGATTGCCTTCTAAATGTGCCAGAGTTGTTTTGCGATTACCAGATTTGAAAACCTTAGAATGTATCAAAAAGCAATGTAAGTTATTTGACATTCAAACAGCTACATTTAGAGAAGGTGATCAAATAACTGTTTTAGCAATCGGCCCAGCAGACGAAAATTCAATTAATGCTCAAGTACATAATTTAAAATTATATTAATGTTGTATAAAGAACATGTTTAAAATTTCTTATCATTTATGTAATTATTTTTTATATTTAGTACGAACTTTGTTATAACTATTAAATAATTTTGTAAAACTAAATGAAATATTAATATAAATTTGTATTATGTAAAATACCATTCCTTGATATTATTATATTGTCTTAAACATAAAAAACTGTATGTTAAATCACCACAACCTATTCAAGGTGTCCTGGTCTTTAACTTTTTTTTAGTTAATTTTTGAAACTATTTTGTGAGTTATAATAAAATAAAATTAGTTTAATATTTTTTACTAAATCTAAATCCCTATTTTTTTAAATAATTACTACTACTTTTTGTTCAATATTTAAAATTTATATATATATTGTATTATACATATTTTTGACTTATTAATTTTTCTTTTATGATCAAACTTTACACACTTAAAAATTAGAGTAGGAGAATAGTGACAGTAAATTTATTAAATGTCAGATATTGAACAAAATAAAAAACAAAAAACTTCAATTTTAAAATAAATATTCTTTTTAGGAATATTGAGTCAAAATAAGTGATTGTTATTGAAAAAACCTTAGAAACAAAAAAAATCACGCACATAAAAATGTAAAAATTATTTTATTTCATGAAAATGTAATATTTTAAATTGTTTTTAAATCGTTCATAAAAAAGTTATTGATTGAGATATACATGACCAGATACCTTCTAATGTAATGTAATGTATTACATCAAACAAAAAACATGCTAAAACCTTAGTTGGCCTAATTAAAACTGATTAAAAAAATGTATAGAATTTTAAGTCACATATTCAAATGACACCAATAGGTGTCAACTGCAATCTATTTTATTGTTTTTAATTTGTATTAAATACTTTGGATCATACAGGTTTAACTAAGTATTTTTACAATATGTGTATGAAAAAAAAATAAAACAAAATATAACATTATGCATAAAATGTATTTGATTTTAGAATTAATATTAAAATATAATGAACAAATTACACTTTTTATCCAGTCTAAGTACTCATTGACATTGTACAATGCATAACAACTTAAATAATTATAAACATATCTTTATATGTATGCAAATATCTATAATAGTCTTATTTTAATAACCACCTTTTGATTATTTTTATTTTATTTACTAATATGCAGGATTTGGATTTTGAAGCAACTTTTCTATTCTAAGTCATTGTGAAACAAGACATTTTAAATGTAATTAAAACAATTTTAAAATTGATTGTAATTTTGTGATGGAAAAAAAGCAGTTAAATTATTATTAGTAAGATTTGGGACTTGTTACATTTACATATTCTAAAACATGACTATACGGCCAGGTTAAAAATGTATAATATAGTAAAAGTATAAAATATGTATGATCTGTACAGTATTAAATTACTTAGTTTTACAAATTTTATACGGCATAAGTTTTTTTTATATAATTTTCAAAATTTTTGATTTAAACTAATTCACATAATTAGATGTGATTTGTTACCTGATGCTGATCTATGTTCAGGAAGTTAGCTAACCTACATTTAAAAATTCACTTATCAAATTTGGCCTCTTTAAGCTATAATATACATATTATAAACCAGATAATTTTAGTGGGTGTGTAGAATTTTATAGAAACGATAAATCATTTCTTCAATAATACGATTCTGAGTGAAGTATACTAATGATATAAAGAATAATAGTAGTCATTATCAACACTAGCTCTTACCAAAAGTATCTGATCCAAGTAGAAAAGAATACCTATGGAGAGAAATATGTCTAGTTTTCTTGTCCACACTTTACTTCTTCTTCTTCTTGGATTAATCGGCCGCTAGGACCATCCCGTCTCACAACCAATTCTCCAGGCATCTCTATTCATCGCCAAATCCTTCCAGTTTGCTCCGCCTCCTAAGTCTTCTATATCTCTCTTAACTAAATCTTCCCATCTCAACTTT
>JAIPRM010011310.1:0-13007 GCA_025469315.1 Stegophylla sp. TES_Ste_2020
TGCGCCAAAATCTTTTTTATAGGATTTTCTATCTATGTTTAAATTTTCATAAAATTCTGATCAAAAAATGATGGTTTCCGAGTCGTTTTTGTCAAATTTTGGGTAGTTTTTTCCAAAAAAAAAAAAAATTGAAGAATTGAAAAATTCAAAAAATGACCTCTTTAAAGTACAATCTAGAGGCAAATCCGGTTTCAAAAAGTTATTGATCGAAACTTTAGGACAAGTATTTCTATACGAAGAGTTGTACAGAGGAAAAAATAAAAATAAAAAAATAAAAATAAACATCATTGTAAAAACACTTCGTTCAGAATCTAAAACTGATACAATATTTTTACTTTTGATAAACCTATAGGTCCAAAAATGTATAACTGTCTATACAGTATAGGTACTAATGCTACAATTACACTTTAAATCCAGTGATTCTTTTGAGATTTTAAAGAAAACAATTTCAATTTCGTTATTAAAAGAAGTAAATATAAAAATTCATCAAATAATAATTATATTTATAAACTTTATGTTTGTATATAAATACCATATTTTAATATATTAGTAATTAACTTTGAAGAATATTTAGATTTTAAAAAATAAATGCTTAACTGAAATATAAATTATGTTTAATAATCGGAATTACATTTTGATGATAAAATAATATTACAAATATTTATTCATTATTGAAATAATGAAATAACGGGGGTTTTGTAGTTAATTGTTCTAAGGGAGGGGGGAGGGGCAAAATTTTATCTTTGCTTTCCCTATTAATTCTTTGGCAGATACAACTGCCCACTTGTGTACCCCTTTAACACAATAACAAAATATAACGGCCGTGTTTGTTTTCGGTGAAAAACAAGAAAAAAAAAAACGTTTTGCGGCCAATGATTTTTGTGATTTCGCGACACCGTAACAAGACGTATATATTATTATTAATAATAATTATTATAATAGTCGTTTCGTGACACGCCGACCCGTACAGCCGCGGGCGGCGTGACGAACAAACGAACGCGTGCCCGCGAAACGTGTCACCGACTGTTACGGCGGCGGCGGCGGCGGCGGCGGCGGCGGCGTTTTCAAAGTTTTATTTTTACCGTGAATTCTTTTTCGGGTCCGTCGAACCCGAGAGCGCGGAAAACTTTTTCTATTACCTCACCTCATTGGCCGCCCCGCGATGAGATAACGATAACAATTAATTACGGACACGTTGTTTATTTCCTCTCCGTCTATCCACTACACTCCGGAAACGCGACCGACGACGCCGATTAATAATAATAATAATAATAATATTGTTCCCTCCCCTTCGTGCCCGGTGAGCGTGTAAAACGCCACAATTCTCCGTTCCCCTCGAATTGATTTCGTATCGTAGGGTAAGTCGAGCGGGGCGTTGGTACCTGGGAAGAAATATCTCACGAAAAACTGAAAAAAAAAACCCGGACATACTTCGCACGACGGGTGGGATTCTCTTGACGGGTGTATTGAATTTTAAAGAAACGATTAATCATTTCCTCAATAAAACGATTCCGAACGAGGGAAGTTGATAATATAAAAAATAAAAGAGAAAAAAATGTTATAAAATTGTCCAAATTTTTTTTTTTTTAATTTTCAAAAATTTCTTGCTCCAAAATCTTTCTCATATGATTTTCTATCTATGTTTATATTTTCATATAGTTCAGATCAAAAAATGATGATTTCCGAGTCGTTTTTGTCAAATTTTGGGCAGTTTTTTTCCCAAAAAAAAAAAAATTGAAGTATTGAGAAATTCAAAAAATGACCTCTTTAAAGTACAATCTAGAGGTAAATCCGGTTTCAAAAAGTTACTGATCGAAACTTTTGGACAAGTATTTCCATACGAAAAGTTGTACACAGAAAAAATAAATAAAATAAACATCATTGTAAAAACACTTTGTTCAGTTTTCTTCACTTTGTTCAGGATCTAAAAAAATACTAAATGCTGTTCGGTCTACATTTCCTTGGTCCCGGGCAGAAAGGGCTTGAGTTCATTTTTTTTTTTTTTACATAGATTTGAAGCTTAATTTTTGCTAAATTATTTTAGCTTAAGTGGCACATAAACTAATGGTGAATATGACGAATAAGATATGAAGAAAAATAATCGAGTTTCAAAGGATATCGATTTCATCCATATTGATAGGGTATTTTAGGCTGGTGACCCAAAGCGATTCAAACTCGGGTAAACAAAAAATATTTTAAGTAGTTGATTTTCGATATTGATTTTTTCGTTTGTGGTTTGGAATTTCGACTAACGAGAAACTGATTTGAAATTATAAAAACGAAATAATATTCGTTTTACATTTATTAGATTGTAATAAACATTGAAATATTTTAGATTATGAGCAGAGTGAAGAAGCTCATGATTTTACAATGATGATTATTTTTTCTATTTTCCTTTTTTCTCCCTTCTGTGACCAATTTTTCGTACAGAAATAATTATCCAGAAACTTCAATCAGTAAGCCTATGGATCCGAAATCACACAAAAATGGTACTTAAATAAGACTATTTTTTAATTTTTTAATACTTTTTCTTAAAAACGCAGAAAACTGACAGAAAATTGTCAAAAAAGTTAAAATTTATGCTGTTTCTGTAATTTTAATAAAATTTAAAAAAAAAACTAACATTACTTCAAAAACAATGTTGCTAGAAACTTGAAACTTCACCAACTACAAGAAAATACTTTTTTTAAATTTTAAAAACATGTGATTAATAATTTTGAGTCATGTATAGCATTTTGAAAAAAAATTGGAAATTTCTCGTTTTTTGTAAGTTTTATACAATAAAATTTTTAATTCTCGATGTTTAGACTTGAAAATGTAAAATGACCTCACTTTCAAATATGTCTACTTTATCTAAAAAAATATCGAAATTCGTAATTTTTAATGACACGAACTAAAACATTTGAAATAAATCAAATTCTTTAAATTATTAGTTTTTTTTTTTGTTTTTTAAGTGAGTCTGTGTCCAGTTCACTCAAATGGTAAAAAATGAGGATTTCATTTCTTTTTTTTTTTCTGCATAGCAACATAGATTTACAGTAATAAATTTATTTTGATAATTACTTTGACGAATTCCTTTCATTCTCGCGCGTTTTTAATGATAACAAAAGTTTAAAGCCAATGGATCAACGTTCTTTTTGTGTAAAGCGATACAAATAAATGGCTACTGTTTTCCTCGAAAAAGTCGTTGGCGGCGAGTCAGGAAAAAAAAAAAATGATGATTTTCATTGTGCTCAGCGTGACGCCAACATAACATGCGTTCGTACGTTGTAGTACTGAATGACAGCCGCACGGATTATTAAAATATTTTGCTAAAAATCTCGGTGAACGTGCGATCCTGTACGGTAGAAATAATCACATTATACTACGCCTAATTGATCGCGTTGATTGCTGCGTACGGATTTTGTAACAAAAATCATTGTTAACTGACAATGAGAAAATGAATCGACCGGGGTTACCCTCCCCTCTCCGACAACAACAACAACAATTACAGACGTTTAATATACTGCAACACACACACACACACACACACACACACACACACACACACACACACACACACACACACAAGCATCAAATCACAGTGCGATCAATGCCATCATTTGGTGGTGGTCGTGATTGATGAGGGGGAGAACGGGGGTAGTGGAAAGATGGTAACGGGGTGTACACGTCGTTAAGGGGTTGCCGGCCTGATGTATATTATTATTGTTATAATGAATGGGGAACGGATTTTCGCGTACACGTTAATAACGCGGTGCATAGGTTCCTAAAGTTTTTATAGTACGACGCGTTTTGGAATTTTTTTCAATTTCAAAAACCCACCATAATTATGGTCAAATTTATTTTTCTTCGCTCTTTTGCATGTTGAGCGACGAAAATAAAAAAGATACAAACATTTCATTTTGTACACACATATTTATAACTGTAATGAAAACATAAGTTTATCTCTTACAAAAAAACGTTTAATTATTATTATTTAAAATTATATCTGTTTATACGAGTGATTGAATAATTAAAAAAAAAATAAAAATGTATAAACCGGGTACACTTTGTTCCATGCGAATTTTCCACTCGAAGAAAAAATTGAATTTAATAATAAAAAATTTTCTTTCACAATAATATAATTTTGTCAATTTATGTTTAAATTTTCATAAAGTTTGAATTTAAAAGGGGGAAAAAAATGTAAAGGCGTTTCCGTAAAATTTTTGGTGGTTTTTTCCAAATTTTGAAAAATCATTGAGAATTTTTGATTAATGACTCCTTTAGAATAACTGCTAGAAACAAATTCTGATTCAAAAAGTTGCTGATCGAAACTTTTTGAGAAGTATTAATGTATAAAATAGTGATCACGAAACAATTAAAAATAAACATCATTGTAAAAAAAGGAAAATAAAGCAAAGTAAAATATAGTAAATTAAAGTATAGACAAGAAAGCCGGACATACTTCGAACCATGGACATTCTTCGCTCTTCGGGTCAGATACTCTTGAAGGGTGTGTATAATTTTAAAGAAACGATATATCATTTCTTCAGTAAGACGATTCTGAACGAAAAAAATTTATAGTATAAAGAACAATAATAGTCGTCAATTTCAACACACTCATCACCAAGAGTATCTGACCCGAAGAGCGAAGAATATCCGTGATGCGAAGTATGTCCAGCTTTCTAGTCTATACTTTAATTCACTTTTTTTTATTTAATAAATAAAGGAATAAATTTTCATTAAGTTTGAATCAAAAAAAGATGGTTTCCGAGCCTTTTTTTGTCAAATTTTGTGTAGTTTTTTTTTTTTTTAAAAAAAATACGAAGAATTGAGAAATTTAAGAAATGACCTCTTTTAAGTACCAACTAGAGGCAAATCCGGCTTCAAAAAGTTGCTGATCGAAACTTTTGGACAAGTATATAATTGTTTTTGTTCGAATTATCAAGGTGATTTTCAAGGGACCGAAAATTTACTTCGAATTATTGAAGGTTTGAATTATCAAGAGTCGACTGTCTATATTTATATTAGGGCATTTCTTAGTCATTTATGTAAATTTTTTTTAAAATTTCATTTAATGGGGATGAATTTTCATTCTTAGATTCTGAGTGTTTATTATTATTCTATTTTTATTCGAAAACACATTTTCAAATTGTATTGTTTTCCCGGACAGTAACTTTTGGAATCAGATTTTACTCTAGATGATAATTTTTCCGAAATTTGAAAAAACAACAACGCCAAAAACCTGACAAAAATACCTTTAACTTTTTTTTTTTTTTTTTTTTAATTCAAACTTAATGCAAACTTAAATTATAAATAGATTATGATATGAAGAATATTTAGGTAAGAGAAAATTTTTGATATGTGATTATTTTGTCTAATCAATGAATAATCTACTGATGAATTGTATTAGATTGTGCTGATGTTATAGAAGGTATGTTTGAGAAACTTAACTTTCTTTGAAACAATTTGGTATTAGGTAAGTAAACGATAAATTTATTCAATGAAAAATGATAGCTTTTAAAAGTATTTGTACAAATATATCCTATACAACTATTGAGTAAAAAAAGCAATGGGGACCGTTGCCCCCTTGCGGGCACCCTTGCGTTTTATAAATCTGATATTTATGTGCTGAGATGGAAAAAAAAAGTTTGGGAACCACTGTTCTACTACATGAGGAATACAGTGGGCTGTTTGATATTATTTCATATTGTTATTGGCGACGGGCGACGACACAAAGGGGCCGAGCGTTACTCGAAAAGAGGGGGGGGGGTGAGAAGTGACATTTATTGTTGGCACGCGACGAGTGAGTGAAGTTGAGGACTGTTACGGTGGACTGGACGAGGAGGAGGGGTGCACACTGTAGACTCGCTCGTCTTGTCGAGTGGGTTATAGAAACGCGTAAAAATACAATTTTGAAAACAGGTCGGCAGTACTACTTACGGATTCCGGCCGACGGGCATATAACCCACTCAAATACTTATCAGTTATCACGAATATCGATTTGTGGGGGGGAGGGGTAGGACAATGAAAAATTCCGGCCAACGGTCTACGACGAACGCTTATTCGTGAGTCTAGAGATAGAATACATAAACGGGTCGAAAAACTCGAAATAATTATTTTGAAAAAATTCCGAAAAAAAACCCCAAAAAATGTCTTTAAATTTCTAAAAAATAACGAAACTTCAATTATTGTACTAGGTCAGTAGTGCCCTCGTTTACCCCTCACTCGAAATAATCTCAAGGGATGCGTGAAAATAAATGGGTAATAGCGGAAAAAGTCGATTTCGACTTATTTAAATAGTTCGTTTCGGAAACATGCGATTTATTATGATGTTATTAGAGTTTGAAAAGCTTCGGTCACATAAATAAAAACTTAACCATTGACTTATTTCCTATACAGTTTATAGACTACAGAATTTTCACATACTTTATTAATATATGTGACGATGGCGATGTGCTTTACCAACTTAATCCGATCGGGTGGCGTGCACATTATTACATTAAATTACATTATTGCTGTTTTTAGACTCTGAGTGGACCGAAAAACCTAATGTTTTTACACTGATGTTTATTATTATTTTTTTTTCCATTAAAACCTTTTCTTATAGAAATACTTGTTCAAAAGTTTCAATCAGCGAATATTTGAATTTGAATTTGCCATCAGATTGTACTTTTAAGGAGTCATTTTCAAAATTCTCAATGATTTTCTCGAAATTTGGAAAAACTACCTAAAATTTTAGAGAAAAGGAATTAAAACAATGTTTTTTTTTTCAATCTAAACTCTATGGAAATTCAAATATAAATAGGGAATAATATGGAAAATATTTTGGTAAAAGAAAGTTTTGAAGATACCAAAAAAAAATGAAAATTTGTTTTTAATACATTATATGGATAAATATATAATGTGTGTAATGTAAACATTTCAATCCAGTATTTTCGATTATTCAATTTTTTTTTTTTTTTAATATTTAGTCGAGATAAGGTATCGGTTATCGAAATAATTGATTTCAAAGATTTTAGATTAAGACTTCCAAAATTATTTTCGAATGATGCAAATTTGGATTTTTAAAGTCACTTATTCGATAATTTTGGATTTGGATGAAAAAAAAAATGTGTGTACTTCGCTCGTCAGGGTGTTTTTCGCACGTCAGGTGAGATACTCTTGACGGATGTATTGAATTATAAAGAAACAATAAATTATTTCTTCAATAAAACGATTCTGAACGAAGGAAGTTAATAATGTATATATATATATATAAAATAGTAGGTTAGATATGTTTAACAAATAACTACTGTTATTTAATAGTGTTGGGTGAGTAAGTGTATTTTATATAATTTTTTTTCTAATCGAGTAGAGTTGTACCGTTGAGTAGGCACACGAATATTGTGTGTTTGTGTAATATGTGACAACTGATAAGAACGTTGTGGCCTCGAGAAATGTAAATACATTTCGGTAGTCCAAAAGCCACACCGTGATTACCGGCTTGTATGGTATTAAATTTAGCATCGAAAAATACATAAGTTAAGATAAGCGAATAATAATACCAACCTTTTATGTGGTCATTATCTGGAAATATCATAATAAAATTTGTCCGTACTTTCTTCGATTTTTTTTCAGTCTAACCCTTGTAAAATGTTTAATTCTTTGTCCGTAAGAAAATTTTATTGCACCAAAATATTTGCAATAAAATTCTCTGTCTAGGCACCAAATTTCAAAACAATCGGTTGAGCCAATTTTCTTATATGTACGTTAAAGTGCGTAATTTTAGGTAAAACGAACGAATTTCGTCGAAATTCTAATTCAAATGGGTATAAAAAAAAAGATGATTTTTTTTAGATTAATTAGACTTTTATGTCAGTGAGATCATATTAAACTTTCAAGTCTTAATATCAAAAATCAAAAATTTGATTACATGAAAACTAACAAAAAATTAGAAATTTCCGAAATTTTCAAAATGCCGTACTTAACTCAAAATCGATCAAATATTTATGAAATGTTTTCGTAGCTATTTTTGGTGGTTGGTGAAAATTTCAAGTCCCTAACTGCATTATTTTAGAAGTTATGTCAAAAAGTAATTATTTTCAATTTTACGGAAATTTCGGTAATTGCGTATTTTGCCGTTTTTGTCAATTTTACGACAGTTTTTCTCCGTTTTTGGAAAAAGTATTGAGAAATTGGAAAAATGACCTCTGTAAAGTACCATTTGGGTGTGATTTTGCTCCTATAGAGATACTGATTGAAACTTTCGGACAAGTATTTCTATACAAAAAAGTGTTCACAAAAAGAGAAAAAAAAATAAAAAATAAAAATAAATAAACGTCATTGTAAAATCATAAGCTTCTTCACTTCGTTCAGAATCTAAAAGAACTTCGAGTATTACTTTTATTATTTTGCGTACGTTTTGTGTATTTTTATATGAAAATATTCGCAACGTCGCGTCGGAACTATTATTATTCCGCAGTGAACGAGCCCTCGACAGTGATGTAGTCGTATAGTATTCTAATAATAATGCAATAATAATATTAGTAGTTGCAATAGTATTAGTAGTAAAAGTAGTAGTAGTAGTAGTGAGATGAAACGTCATAACAAGTGTTGTATACACTCGAGACATGTGAAAAAAAGTCGTAACGATTGGGGGTGACAGGTTAAAGGGTGAGATGGGGGTGAAAGAAAAAAGTTTTATTAGAATATTTTCTATTGTCGTCGACGTGCTGAAAATGATAAAAAAACACGGCATCAACGGAAAATTAAACGAACAATGAAAAAAAATGAAATAAAAAAATTACAAACGAACACCTGTCTGCGTTTCGTGCGATGATTTAGTGTTCGTGGCGAATATCGTGTTGAATAAGTACAAGTGTGTTTGTAAAGACACATTTCTCAGGACGAGTGGAGGTGGAGGGGGGCAAATTCAGTCGAAAGTGTACTCGGCACGAACTCTATTACCCTAGTGCTCTCGAAACTCTTCATCACTTGAAACCGAATTCGTTACACAGCTAGATTTGTGGAGTTAGTTTATTAAAAATTTAGTTTAGATCAAAAAAATTGAAGCAAAGACTAGTATAGACAAGAAAATCGAACATACTTCGCACCATGGGTATTTTTCGCTCAGATAATCTTGGTGAATGTGTTTAATTAAAAAAAAAAAAAAAACGATAAATCGTTAGGTAATTCAATAATACGATTCTCAGCTAAGTATGTTAATAGTATAAAGAACAAAAATATTCGTCATTTTCAGCGCACCCAACAAGTGTATCTCACCCGAAGAGTGTGAAGTACGTATGGCTTTCTTGTCTATACTTTGCTTCATTGTATTTTACTTTGATATTTTTTTCCAATAATTAAAGGAAAAGAAAAAAGATAATTTTACTTAAAATAAAAAAATTAATATTATGGGGAAAAAGTGTATTTCCGAAAAATTTTACTTACACATTTATAACATTTTCTCGTTTATATGTTCATAAAATTTAGATTAAAAAAAAAAAATATAGTTTTCGAGTATTTTTCGTCAAATTTGGTACTTTTTTGGGAATTTAGAGAAATTAATTAAGAATTTCGTTTAAAGTACTACCTAGAGACAAGTTCGGTTTTGAAGAGTTGTGCTGGTCGAAACTTTTGGACTAGTGTAGCTTCGCAGAGTGATAGCTTTGCTCAAAATCAAAAATTTCTAACGAAAAGTTACATTTTTTAAATTGTTTAGCTATTTTTCAATCTTTATATTATTATTGTTGAACAGATGATTCGCTATTTTTCTTTTCTTTCCTTTTTTTTTTTTTTAACAGTGTTGTGCTTTGAACAACGGTTGAGTTAAAATGTTTAAAATATTTATTTCCAATAGAACTTAATTGCAATTTCACGTTACATTCAGACGGTGTTTTTAATACTCTCGTGGAATCGATTAATTTTTTGAAGGAAAGAGCGAATGAATCGTTTGTAGAATTGTTTTGTTTTTATCAAAAATGTGTTCACTTTACATTGATTTTAATAATTCATATATTATTATCATATTTGGGGCGAAAAATTTCATCGTACGTTAGACACGACCATCGATACTTTTTGACAACCAGGTACTCTAGTAGATTTTTGTAAAATATTTTAAATAATATTAATATTTTGGTGTTATAATATTATGTTATCATTTTATCATTAAGGTCTATGGCGAGACAGGGAATCGGTTTCTCTTTCACGGGAATTTTGTACAAAACCAAAAGGAACTTAAACGACACTGCGTTTTAGAACAGTAACGCATGAAAAAATTTTAGTCGTTATTCGTCGAAATAAAACTTGAACCCTGGACGTGACGTGTATTGTAAGTCAATTAGTAATATTCATTGCACGTTGTAGTTATAAATTATATTGTTTTAACTCACAAATAATCACGTAGTCGCGAACGGATTGATTTGAAATCAAAATAAAGTAAAGACTAAAACAGCGGTTGATTAACTTTTGAATTTTATTACAAACCAGAAGAATTTGCAGCGCGTTCGCAGAGTCATTGTGAATGTATCGAATCTTTTTCGAAACGTTAAATCTCTTCCAGTCGGACGATCGAAATCGGTAATTTTATTTGAACGTTGACAAAAAAGAAAAAAATAAAAATTCATTTTGAACGAAGACGAGTGCAAGAAAGTAAAAACTCAAATGCCATAACTTCGAGTGTCATTAAATCAAGTGTTATAAAAATCACGACGGGTGTGAAGTTGACCCCCCCCACATTGTCCAATTTTTTCCAAACCTCAATCATTATTTTGAAAATAATTTGAAAATATTTGAAAACCAGTTTTCAGAATTTGAAAACCTTTATTTCAGCTATAAAATTTTTTTCTTCTTCAAAATCACACAGCCCCCCCCCCATGTTGTCTGATCAACAGAATTTGAAAATTTTTATTTTCACCACAAGAAGCTTTTTTGAAAAGGAGGCCAAACGTTGTTTTAACTTGTAGGTTCAACTCCACGCAGCATTCCAGCATCTTCTACAAAGTCCCCTCCCCCCCCCAAAAAAAAAAGATGGATGTGACGTTCATAACAATATGGAGAAAATAATTAAGAGAGTTCCCAAAACGGCAAAAATCAAGCCTCATATAATTGTATACACAAAACAGAAATAATTTATGAATTTTCAAAATAATGATTGAGGTTTGGAAAAAATTGGACAATGTGGGGGGCGGGGGCAACTTCACACCCGTAAAATCACGAGCTATGGAAATATATTTCACATAAATGTCACGTGTTTCAAAATAATCGTTTTTAATAATGATAACATGTTACATGTAAACTTTTTAAGATTATTTTTATTTTTTAGTTTTATTTCGAATTACAAGCAATAGCTCTTAACAATGCGTTATTCTTGTAATCAGGGATTTTATTTTAATATTATACAAACATTTTTTAGTCTGGTGTTAAAATTGTTTATTATTTTATTTTAATTGCACTGCAAATTGCGATTATTTAGCGTTCTACATCGAAAAAAAACCTCTGCTCCTCCGGACCCGTTAGTAATTTCCATTTGCAGAGTACAAACATTATTTTGACTTAGAAATCTTTTACTTTAATATCAGTTTTTTTTTTTTTTTTTTACAACACGTTACGTTCATTGGAAATTACTTTTATAACGTAGGATTTTTATGGCACCCAATTTTATGACACTCGACATGGTACCGTCTGTAACTACGTTGCAATTTTTTATTTCTTGTTATTATTACAAATTGACATGGGTTGCCAAGTCAATGCGTATTTTTACCTCATTTAGTTTATTGGATAATTTAGACAAGTTCAGTTTATTGAATAAAGCTGACAAGTTAATAAATTAACTAAATTTTGAGTCAACTCGAGTTAAGTTAAAGTTAATAACTTCAGTTAGTTGTTGTTGTTGTTTTTTTTTTTTTTTTTAATACCAATGATTCAAGATTTTTAATCGTGCTTATTTGCCATCTTATATCTCAACGTTGACAAGGTCATAATATTTATACAAAACTTGCCAATGAATCATATAAACAATCTCAAATCTAATTTTAAATTCTGAACGAATTGAAGAAGCTACCTAGTGTTTTTACAATGATGTTAATTCTTTTTTTTCTCTATACACTTTTTCATATAGATCTACTTGTTCAAAAATTCCGTTAAGTAACTGTTTGAAACCAAATTTGTTTCTAGTTGGTACCTTAAAGAGGTAATTTTTTGAATTTCTCAATTCTTCATTTTTTTTTTTTTTCTCTTGAGAAAACTACCCAAAATTTGACAAAAATGACTCGGAAACCATAATTTTTTGTTCCAAACTTTATAAAAATTTAAACTTAGATAGAAAATAATATAAGAAAATTTTTGGCGTAAGAACATTTTGAAAATGTGAAAAAAAGAATTTGGACATTTTTCTAACATTTTTTTTTCTCATTTATTTATATATATTTTTTTTAAGGGCGTGTATGATAAAAAAAAAAAAAAAAAAAACGATAAATAATTTCTTTAATAAGACGATTCTGAACGAAAGAAGTTAATTAATTAAAAAACAATAAAAGTCGTCATTTTCAACACACTCACCAAGAGTATCTGACCCGAAGAGTATTTGAATAGTATCTGTGGTGCGAAGTCTTGCTTTCTTGTCTATATTTTACTTATATATTTACTTTTTTTTTATCAAATATATAAAGGAAAAAAAAATTATCTGTGAAAAAAAATTAGAAATTGTCCAAAGTTTTTTTTTCACATTTTTAAAATTTTCTTACGCCAAAATTTTTTTCATAAAGTTTGGATCAAAAAATGATGGTTTCCGAGTCTTTTTTGTCAAATTTTGGGTAATTTAAAAAAAAAAAAAATGATAAATTATTGTAAATTGTAAATTCAAAAAATAACCTATTTAAAGTACTAACTAGAGACAAATCCGGCTACAAAAAGTTACTGGTCGAAACTTTTGACCTAGTAGATCCAGTGGCGCAACTAGGGGGGCACAAAAGGGTTTTTAGCACCCCTGAGTTCGAGTTTATCACCCCCCCCCCGTTATTAAGATTATAAAACTAGAATGTAATTTA
>JAIPRM010011311.1:0-13005 GCA_025469315.1 Stegophylla sp. TES_Ste_2020
TTGTGGAGAAACTGCCAATTTTCAGCTTTTACTTCCCCTCCTTTCTCAATGTAATTTTAATTCGTGTCATTATTACTTAATTCGTACACAAATTAATACAAATTCAGGTATATAAATAAGTAATCGCACAATACCATACAAACTATCATTGCCACCTTTGCACTATCGAAACGTTATTACGATTTCACATGAAAACCTGGAATATTAAAATCTGAACGGTACAAATCCGAAACGTAAAAATGTTGACTGTACAACTCTGAAAGTTTAAATTTTTAAAACCATGAATATTTGGAGGTAAAAATCTGATAAAAATAAATAAACCACGTGCCACAACTAGTAAATTCTTTGATATTAGTTATTCACTCATATCGAAAAATACAGTATACAATATCGGAAAAATATTTATATTTTTTTTTATCATTAATTGGTCCATTTTTTTAAAATTCTGTATAATTACGTAACCATCGGGGTTCGTAAAAAATGTGTCCGCGGTCCGCCAGTTGGTGACCGCTGCACTAGATCATAATTTGCTAATTCTAAAATTAAAAAAATTGGTTTTGTAAATCCATTATTATCTGGGATAAATTCTTATATAGTAGATAGAGTACAATTTGTTAATATAAATAATTTTAGATCAGACGGGATTGAAATTCTTTCTGGGGTGCCCCAAGGGGACCATTTATCGCTCTTATTATTTCTACTATTTATCAATGATATTGTATTTTCTATAAAACATTCCGAAACTCTCTTATTAGCAAACGATACAAAAATATTTAAAGCTATTACTTATATATATATATATATATATATATACTCTCCTTCTGATGCAAAACTTTTACTAAATGATTTAAATAGTTTCAAAACTGATGTTTTAAATGGAATGATTCTTAGTACAACAAAATGTAAAATTTTAACCTTTTCAAATCCAAAAAAAAATAAGTATCTTGATAAAATTTAACTACACACTATACACATTTTCTATTTTCTTTATGAAGGAGCAATTCAGTAATTTTGTTTATTTCAAATAAATTAACATTTAATCAACATATAAATTAGTGTAAAAATAAATCATTGTCTACAACTGGATTTGTTAAAAGACATTGTTCTAAATTTAATGACACATTAGCTTTAAAATGTTTATAAACATTTATTTATTCATTTACAAATTGAATATGTCTCAATTGTTTGGGAAGCCTACAGAAAATGTCATACTTCTCAATTAGAATAAGTCCAAAATAGATATATCAGGTTTATTTATTATGTTTGTAACATTCAGAGAACACCACACTAGGGCTATAATGATATTCTTGCTTTACTCAATCATTAGCTGGTAAAAGACAAATTATTTTTTATTCTAAAAAAAATTACTTAATAATGAAATAGATGATTTTATCATCTTAAGTAAATTAAACATAAAAGTCAAAACTCAAAACACCAAAAATAATGGATTTATTCTATGTTCCTGATCATACATCAAAATGTATGTTAAACTCACCCTTAAACATCTCAATAAGTTATGGTAATACTTGAGATCTCGAAAATAAATTGTTCAATATATTAAATGAAATTATTTTTTCGTTTGCTGCCTATACTTAATTAACTATATTACCTATTATATTACATGTCACTGCCATTATTGTTTTTATTTTTATTGTTAATGTTATTGAACTATTATTAGTATTTAAAATTATTTTGTATTCCTTAACCTATTTAAATCTTTATAGTTTTTAAATTCTGTCATATTATTAAGTTCTTTATTTTTAATGTATACTATCTATGTATTTAATGTTATCATTCACACAAATAATTGTAAATGGACACAGTTCATGTATAAATATAAATAAATCAATAAAAAATAAATATTAACTTTTGCCAACTATACTAGAAGTTAAAAAAATACACAAATATGAGTTGTTCTTAAAAATGTTAAGTATTTAAATTACAATATCTAATTTCCACTCATGATGAAAACAAAAGTCATATAAGATGGTATTCTAAGAACGTAAATCATTGTAGTCATGTCCCAAAGTATTTGCGTAAATTATGTTTTTCTTTTTGCATTCTAAGCAAAAACAATCTAATTAATTGAGTTAGAAAAATTATACCCAATTTAAATATTGTATTTATTGAAATACAACACAAACATAATGAAAAACTTTTATTTTTAAGGTAATATAATAATTGTAACCAATAACCATAACCAATAAAATAGAGATCATTAGCTTTTAAAAAATGATGAAGGGGAAGAGGTGAGAATTTTGGAATTCAAAATGGGTGTTGAGCAAAGAAAGGTTGGAAAACCTCATCTATACCATAATATACAGCATATCAATTTTTACCAAATAATAACTTAACGTTGGAAGCAGTGGGGCCCACACCGCCTACCAAGTAGTGCGATTCCACGGGTGCTCAATAGAGATGGATGGGTCCTACATGTACAGCGTACAACATTAGGTATCTACAGGCTATAATTAAATGATGTAATTTTTATAAATCACTTGGAAATCATAAAAAGAGAGTGCCACAAGTGCCTAAAATACAAACTATTTGAGCACAGAATAAATTAATTTTATTTATTCTGTTATGTAAGTGCATTAAAATCATATTTTATATATATTAAGCATTGTACCTTGATAAATAATGAAATAATAAGTACCAGTGCTCGAATTTGGGGGTGCGTAGGGAGACAGAGCTCCTCTACTATTTCATAAAATTTTGAGAGCACCCTTACTAATTATTTTTTATAGTAAATGAATTACATAGTTTGGAGGAACGCTTATTTATTAAAAACCAGAGAGCACCCCTTTTTCTATTTTTCCAATTCGAACACTGTTAAGTACCTATTACTTTGAATAAATTCATCAATACACTAACATGATTATAATGTTAATATTAATAAATGTTTTTTCTAAGATCAAGAAAACAAAGAAAATGAAAAACAAACTGTTTACTTTATTTACTTTTATGAAATGAACATCTATTATAATGATAATTTAAAATAGGTACATCTATTTTTTTTTTTTTAACTAATGTCATTTACATGTACTTTAAGCAAAAACAATGTAGGTAGAAGGTATAACACAAAATTAAGTAAGGTACAATTAAATAACTTCTTTTAAAAAAAATATAATAATAATAGAAAAACAAAAATCTTACTTACATTACTTTATATAAGTAATGTACTAATACTAATTATCAGGATTTTCTTTAGGTGTTTCAACAGATTCAATAATCTTTTTGTTCACTCACTTCATCTTTATCTTGTTCTTGTAATGAACTACTCTCAATGTTGACTTTTTCATCATCCTCAGAATTTTCACTTACTTCATATTCATCTTCTACTTGTGTTTTAATCTTTGATGAACAACTCTTAACATCGACTTTTTCATTTTGACTGGAGACAGTAAGTAAATTGAACTTACCGAAACGAGCATAATCCTTTACTACAGACAAACAACAAATATCTCTAATCACCTCAACAATAATAGACATTTTAGCTGCACCGGATAAATTTACAGTATGGAATCCTAAATCAAACACCATTTCACTTAATGCATGAATAACGTCTTTACTCTTCAAAGAATGATTAAGCCTGCTATTGAATAAGATTGCAAATGTTGTCAGTTCAGATGAAAAATGTTTGGCAAACAAATCTTTACAAGCCAATTTTATAGATGGTAAGTTTGCCTTGCAAGTAATAGAAATCGGAAGCATACGCAAGATGAATTTGGTCTTCTGCACTTTGGTTTTCTCAATGTCTTCAAGAATCTTATACATGAGCTCACATGGATCTTCAATAGAGGTACTAATAAACACAAAGTTTGTAGCTCTTGTGTTTATTGGTGCAAACTTATTCCAATATACATTGTCTTCTGTAGAGAGGTTTTGCAGTTCGGAGTCCAACGAATCTATTATGTCTGCAGTTTCTTCTACAGCGACCGCCTCTTCTGATTGCTTACCGCTGTATTCTCTGAGCAAATTAAGCGCCTCCTCTTCAGATTCTTTCAGACCAAGATTGTACGTGCATAAAAATCCTGTCAGGTCTGGCCGAAGTTGATCACGATTGTCATTGTCATTGTAGTTCTTTTTGCCGCGGTGCGACCACTTGTATTTGGGCTTATTAGACGTCATGATGTCGCGAGCGATTTATTACAACACAGACGAGAGTTCAAAACGACGGAGTCGACGATTGATTAAAAACAAGCGTATATTTTTCAGATAAAAATCTAATTAAATACCTACGGTTTTTTACTGTTGAATGTCTCGCAGGATTATGTAGACATTCTCGGGTTCATTAAGAACAAAAAACAAGCACTAATTATAAATTACGTACCTATTTAATTAAACACATCAAAAACTACAGTTTCATCAAAGATTTATTAATTGTCTACGGAAGTAAATATTATATTTTATCATCGAAAAGTTTTGTTGACAACATGGAATAACAAAACAAGCAGCGTATCACATGATTTCTTTAATGTCGTTATCAGACAACCTAACCAAGGTCATGTGATATAGTGAAGGTATTAAGGACGTGATACCTATCCGATATTCTTTATTCTAATATCGTTTCATAAAACAAAACTGATGCCAAAATGAACGGCAGTTACTTGAGTTGAAGATTTTTTCGTCCGAGTACGCCACCACAGACTTTATAAAAATGTATTCTTACAAAATATTATAAATACACCTATATTACTGAAATATATTTTCTTATAGTCTGTGAAACCACCATTTGCCCAGGGGCCAATGTATATTAAACTTTAATGCGCGATTACTTACAATAATTTTACATAAGTACCTACATATTATTTATATGTGAATGTATGAAATATCATTAAAAATCTTAAATTGTATATTATGTTCATATTTTCCAGTATTATACACTTTTTCTTTTATCATTGAAACTTTGTTTATTTACAATTAGTCCCAACAATTAAAAATTTACATTACGCCCATTACGGTAAGTGGCGTATTTTAGGGAGGAGCACAATGGACCCTACCCATATTCATCATATTTATACATTTTTTTGACATTCTATATTTTACATCAAATTGTTAGTTATATTGATTACTCTTTTTTTATTTTTATTTTCTATGATTATATCAATCAAACTAATTTTATTATCATATTCAAACTATAACCAATAGAAACGTAACGTTCATTTTCGCATCATATATTTTATTGAAAGTCAACATACAGATAAAGATAATAAAGAAATTTTTGTTAAACAAATATAATTGATAATAAATTATGACATCATTTTGAAGTGATAAATATACTGTTATAAATAAGTATGATTTGAATTTTTAGACTCTAAGAGGAGAGAGGCTAGCATTTTTACAATAATGTTTATTTTAGATTCTAAAAGGAACTAAGAAGCTAGAATTTTACAACAATCAATAATGTTTATTTATTTTATTGTTTTTCTGTTAACACTTTTTTATATATAAATCCCTTTTTTATTTTTGTACATTTATATGTTTCTTTCTCGGCTAACACTAAAAAACCATATTCATCTTAAGCCAAAACTATAAACTTTAGAAAATGCTTTTTAATTAATAAAAAATTGGTTGATTTTAGCTTGATTTTGCTTTAATGACGCTGATCTCAAAACTGAAAAATGGATTTAGTTATTAAGGGTCTTGTTGAAGTCATTTTGGCTAAAGGATCGGTGGAGAGTTTCAGAATTGTACTTCTAACAGTTCATTCTCAATAAAAAAAAAAAAATAGTAAAAATAGTCAATTTTAGCTAAACATATTAGTAGTCAAAAAGTGCAAATTTTATTATACATATTATTATGTAATAATGTTTACAATAGCCTTGAAACTTCCACAAGAACTCATACTTTTGTTCTTTATGGTCTTATTAAAATCGATTTGGCTAGAAATATATAATAATAAGTATTTAATAATTTATCTTAAGCTTAAGCTATAATAAGCTCTACGATACTACAAATTACATCAGTTACAAATAATAATATATTATGTATTTACTTAATACCAGAGGTGGACTGGCCAGGGGAATTCATCTCCCTGGTCCGGTGAAAATTATGGTCTGATTAGAATAGGGTTACCACTGATATGAAATAGATTTTAATTTGTTCCATCAACAATATGAGAAACATTTTAGCGCAAGAAAATTTTAAAAATATAAAAAAAAAATTTTGGACATTTTTCAAAAACTTTCTTTTTTTTATTAATTATGAAATTATTAATTAATAAGTAAAGATAAGAAATAGCTGGGCATACTTTGCACCAGGGATATTTTTCGCTCTTCGGGTCAGACACTCTTGGTTGGTATGTTCAAAATGACAACTATTGTTATTCTTTATAATATTATTAACTTCCTTTATTCAGAATCCTCTTATTGAAAAAATGAATTATCATTTCTTTAAAATTCTACACCCTATCTGACCCTAGGAGCAAAGAATATCCATGGTGCAAAGTATGTTCAGCTTTCTTATCTTTGTTTTACTTTACTTTACTTTTTTATAACCTCTGTTTAAAATAAGAATTTGTATAAAACTGGTCATTTTTCCGTTAATAATGATTTTTTTTTTTTAATCAAATCCTAATAAAATATTTTATTCTAAATCCAATTGAAATTTTTCATGGAAGTTGGCTCAACGCAATGATGGATTCAAAAGTGGGGCACAGGGGCACATGCCTCCCTGTCAATTTTTTTTTAATAGCCATCATCCAACATGATATAAAAACGGATTTGTTTAAACTTTCTATGTTTAGAAAGATAAATAATAAATTAATAACTAAAATAATATGTAACAATGAGTATAATATAAACAAAGATTTCAATTTGACCTATACAATATGAGAATCTATAAATATTATTTTCTTATTAATGACTATAATAACTTATCTATAAATTATTATTTTGGTGTGTGATATATAATCAATTATATTGAATATTGTTTAAAACTGACAGTATGTATTATTAATTATAATTCAAAATATACAATTTAAATGTGACCCATCTATTAAAATATCCAAGGTCCACCCCTGACTCAAGTAACTCAGTAATTCTTCACAAAGCCTTATTATTTAGCAAAGTACCTTTTATATAAAATTGATCATTTACACAATAATGACATGGACTAATAAAAAAAAAAATAAACATCATTGTAAACTCATAAACTTCTTCACTTTGCTTAGAATCTAAACTACTAGATATACACTTATACATACCATGGGTTTCTTCGCTTCTCAAGTGAGACTTGTAGGGAATGTTAAATTTTAAAGAAACAATAAATCAGTTCTTTAATAAACAATTCTGAGGGGTGCTTCAGTTTACACAAGACTACTTAAAAATAATAATAATAATAACTTTACTTTATTTTTTTTAAATATTAACAAAATGTTTTTACAAAAGACTAGTAAAATAGGAGCACCAAACTGTTGATAACCTATCCTATGGGCACTATAGGTATTAATCGGGCTTAACTTAACCGGGCCTGCCTCCCATGACTATTTACTAAATACGTAGTTTTTTTTAGTATTTAAAACTACTAAATACTAGTTACAGCTATGTAAGTTTATGAACAATAAACTTTTTTTCAAAGAAATTCGAGCACGTACTTATAGGGTATATATAAACTGCGTAGTAAATTTTCAAATAAATAATGATCGGTGATGGAAAATTATTGTATTCGTACATAATTTTTATTCACAGTTCACTCTTATGAAACTTAGGACTTTCTGTCAACAGGTGGGCTTAAAAGTGTTGTTATTGAGTTATTTAATTTAAAATAGCTTCCTTAACAAGCCATTAAGTACAACTAAGTCAATCATTTTTTTTTTTTTTTTTACAATAAAGTTATTAAAATTATTTGAAGTGGGATTACATATCATATTTTTTGTGGCATTTGCATTAAAAATGTTAAAGTATCAAATTTCGTAGATTCGTAATTAAAAAAAAAAAATAAAAAAAAATAAACATCATTGTAAAATCATAAGCTTCTTCACTTCGTTCAGAATCTAATATAATATATTATTTTTTGGTTACTTATCGATCATCGGGACTACCTGATTTACTCGGCACATAATGCGGGCACAGGCCAGGATTGACGTATAGGCAAGGTAGGCACACGTGCCTAGGTCTAGCAGTCAAAGGAGGCTATTTTTTCCATACAGTATTCCAAAATAATTTACAAAATTTAACTATATTAAAAATGTTAAAGTATTATAGTTTTTACTATAAAATTCAAAACCCAAAAATTTTCTGTAGATTTTCCTTTTGGGAATCGAGAAAAATGCAACTCACAAACCAGTTATCTAACATTACTATTTTTTTTTAAAAAAAAAGCGTAACATTTTTATAAGGTCGCCTCACTATGGGATTTTGAAAAATATGTGCCTAGGGCTACGCATTATATTAATCCGGCCCTATACTGTTCTTTGTACTCTAGTATTCTATGTAGTTCTCTGTTTACTATATGAATACTATACAGTATACAATATATATTATACTATACTGATTGGCTTGATGAACTAAGTTTTCTACTGCGACAACGTGCAAAACTCGCACCGCTCCGCAAATCGACAATACCTCTCCACTTGCTATGCAACGTGGGAGACATTTCGGTTCGATAATCGTTAATTACAAATGTGTATAGAATAACAATTAATGATGCTTTGCGAGACTTGTACTATATGTGCCTAGGGCTACGCATTATATTAATCCGGCCCTATACTGTTCTTTGTACTCTAGTATTCTATGTAGTTCTCTGTTTACTATATGAATACTATACAGTATACAATATATATTATACTATACTGATTGGCTTGATGAACTAAGTTTTCTACTGCGACAACGTGCAAAACTCGCACCGCTCCGCAAATCGACAATACCTCTCCACTTGCTATGCAACGTGGGAGACATTTCGGTTCGATAATCGTTAATTACAAATGTGTATAGAATAACAATTAATGATGCTTTGCGAGACTTGTACTTGACATGTTGAAATGATAACAGTGTACATTAATTTAATGATACACCCAAATCTGTACCAAAAAACTGGTTTTCATTGTTATAATGTTCTGAATTTTGTGCGCAAACGAGTTGCCTTAAATTTTAGAAACACAATAAGAGGGCAAACAAGTTTCCACCGCAGTCCGCAGCTCTATTAGACGTATAATTCATTGATTTACCATTCGGCAGTCGCTGCCATTCTTTTTGCACTTGCACAGCGCAGCAACAAGTAGCAACGTAATAAAAACCCGTAACGATCGGTTCTTTTACAAATCACAATGCTCTGCAGCCGCTGCAGTCATACGACAACAAGTACGCGTATTGGCGCATTTTCTTCTAATAATACAATATTAATGCCTATTAATTATTATTGTTGTTCATTACGTTTATACACATCTATATTTTATCCATAGACCTCTTATCGCAGACAAGATAATAGATTTACGATTCCGACCGAATATACTATATTATTATTATAGAGAATATAGTAACTATAATCATTATGATGACCTACCATAACCTTGAATTCCAACCACGTTTTTACATTTAAACTTTTAAACCGTGATTCCGGCGACCGGACTACGTCGTATCAATTCGTGAAAGTCGTATGATCGTAAGACATAGGTAGTGCAGGCTGGCAACGAAGATGATCGAACATATTTGGTGCCAATAAAGCCGCCGCCCACCAGCATCGTGTCGAAAACTGGTACTTCCATGAGCTCCCCACTTTTGCCTCGTACACGACGTAAAATCCGTGTAGTGCATTACACCGCGGACCGCCGTCAATTATTAGTCAATGCGAGTTATTGCGCTGCTGCGGCCGTTTATTACAAATCGTTGACCATTTTCACTGTTACAGATCACGTATCCGTGTCGTAGTACCACGCTTCTCTGTGCGCCATGCCCCGTCAACGATCAACAGTTACCAGGCCGTCACCGGCGACACGACAAAGGTATATTTTATGTTATTACTAACCTCGCTGAATAATCACGCATCTACTCAATAAAATCATTGATCGTGTAGGTACGTCTTTCGCGATTCCACGTGGCACGTGCTCCGTCCACCGCCATTTTTTACGTTAGCGTGCGTTTCTTCGTCGTGTTCTCATTTCCTACCAAAACTACCAAAACATAAAAGTCCGTTATCGAATAATTTCGTTTGTCTGCTCAAGCGTTATTTTTTCCCGTTGTGATATTCTGTGCTTGTCCGATTTCTACTATTTTCCTCATCAATCTAGGTTAGGTTTCTTTAACCACGCGTTTCAATTCTTGGTCACAATGACCAAAATCAAAAAGTCCATGATTAAAGTATCTAGAACCAAAATATACCGTTCTGTTCCCTTCAAAATGTGTTTTCTACTTCACCTGTACCTATATACGGTAAATTGTACGTTATCCGCAGTCGAGCCGCGATAAAATGCTATTGATGCAATAACATTCTATCGTTATTATTTAAATACTGTTGATAATTTTTTTTTTAAAACTAGATAATTAAGTACTGGTACATCGCTAGGTAATATTAAATGCATATGTATACAACTAAGTAAATGTACCTACTTATTATCTTTTAAAATGGCTTCTTAACCTAAAATTTCAATAGTCCGGTATCCGCGCAACTTTACAGAAACGTAAACCCCGCGGATTACGAGGTATGCAAGGTATTCTGCTGATTTAAACATCAAATGCTTGCTATTTACTTTTATTTATTAATGACTATATTATAATTATTATATTATATTATAACAATTCGCATACCAACCTAATGTTGGTTCACATTATACTTATATTAAATAAAATAAACATTGTAAAACCACTAGTGTCTTCGCTCCTCTAATAATTTAAAAGTTTAATAATTTATATAGGTACTTAACTAATGAGTATTTTATTTAGTACATTTTTGAAATGTATAGGTACCTAATTATATATGTACTATATACCTTTTACAATACATTCATTAACCTATATCATTTGTATTATATTGTAAAAATGAATTTAATAAATACGTTGAAGGGGAATGATAATAAATATTAACTAACCAATGAATAACCACACTTGACCTATATCGATTACCTTATTATAAAATTTCTATAATTCATTTTTTGATTTATCGAGGGATTATACATCTTTTGTGTGATATGTCTCTGGATATGTCTTACTAATTATAAATATATAAATGGTGTAGTAATTAAGTGTCATCTAAACTTTTTTTTTATTTTTAATTTGAAAATTGATCGTTCGATAAATCGATTTTTAAATTCTATCTATTTTTTAACAACAATTTCGATTAATCGAATAATCCTAAGCTTCACTCTGCATGTTGATACATTGGTACATGGATAATATGTCTTGTGGCACTTCTATAGCCTATTGAATACGTTAGTATTTTGATAACAAAGATAACATAATATTAAAATGTATAAATAAAACCAATATTAGCTCCTATACTTCATGTATAGATATGTATGTCTCTATTAGAGACCTGCATGTCTTTATTATCGCGGTACTACCTATAACTAATTAGGTGCGTCCATATTCATCACACCTAATAGCTTAGAATTTAACTTCGTATATTAAGCAATGTGCTGTGCATTTTGTGATACTCGGTTATATTTATATTGGTATCCAGAAAAAAAACGACATAATATAAAAATTGTGTTATTATATTGAAAGTTTATAAACAGCATGTCATAATACAGTGGGAAGTGACCGGCCGGAGTCATGAAAATAAACTTATTGAGGAAAAACCTTTAAACGGGTTATAAGTTTAAAGTTTTATCCAATTAAATTTCATATATTTATTTATCAAATTTAGAATATACGGCTATAATAGTAGGTATTACCATTATTATGATGTTAATTTTGACTAAGTTATTAAATTTTTTGCAAAATTCAAAAACTCGTAAAAAATGAACGGATTAACCTTTATTAAAGATATAAGCATCAATATTTAGATTCCGAGCAGGATGAAGATGCTTATGATTTTACAGTGATGTTATTATCACTATTAAACTTGAAAATTAAATATGATCTCATTCACATAATGTGTCAACGAACTTGAAAAAATCTCGAAAATCGTTAGTCAACTTTTTGCTCTAAAAAATTTCGACAAACAACTTTTGGAAATACAATTAGCCTCTAGATCTAGACGATTTTTCGAAATTCTCTATAATTTTCTAAAAATTTGAAAAAACTTAAAATTTAACCAAAAATATTTTAATTCAAACTCTATGGAAATTTAAATAGGTATAGATAGACAAAAAAATTATAAAAGTAAGGATTTTTTTTCTCAGTTAATAGAAAAAAAAAAATGTTTTTGTTATCATGACAAACTTTATAAATTTTTAAGTAAAATTGTCTTGAATAAACTGAAGCTCCGCTCAGAATCGTCATATTGAAGAAACTATTTATCGTTTCTTTAAAATTTGATACACCCACAAGACTATCCTACTTAAGGAGCGAATTTATACCCATGAGGTGGTGAAGTACATTCATTTTACTTTTACAATTATTTTATTACTAGTTTTTCCTTTAAGATTTTGAATTTCTATCCAACTAGAGTAATAGTGTATGACCACTAAATAATATTTTCCTTTAAAAAATATTTTTTTTTTTTTTTTTGTGCATGAATGAAGTAAAAAAAAAAATAGTGTGAGTAAAAACTATCGTAAGCATCTCTTTTCAATTTGAGCAAAATTTATTTTAGAATCACTAAGGCAGTGAGAAGCATTTTCTACAGGTCTTTTGTTTTGAAATATACAACACTCTATAACTTTTTCAGATGTCTCAGTTTATATTTTAAAAAGCCGGACATACTTCGCACGATGGGTGTACTTCGCACGACGGGTGGTATTTTCTTGACGTATTAAATTTTAAAGAAACGATAAATCATTTCTTCAGTAAAACGATTCTGAACAAAGGAAATTAATAATATAAGAAAAAAAAAATTTTTCGAAAAATGTCCAAAAAATTTTTTCACATTTTCAAAATTTTCTTGCGCCAAAATCTTTTTTATAGG
>JAIPRM010011312.1:0-13005 GCA_025469315.1 Stegophylla sp. TES_Ste_2020
TACCGGGTTCGATTCCCGCCGCCCGGCACTTCAGATTTTTGCATTTTTTTTTCGAACATTTTTTTTTTTCTTATATTATTAACTTCCTTCGTTCAGAATCGTGTTACTGAAGAAATGATTTATCGTTTCTTTAAAATATAATACGCCCGTCAAGAGAATACCACCTGTCGTGCTAAGTACACCCATCGTGCGAAGTATGTCCGCTTTTTTTTAATTTTGATGCTATTACTCATCCAGATAGTTTAAATTTAGTTTTGTTCGGTCAGTCGCTATATATTTGGTAGCTACCATAACGGTCTGAGAATCTGGAATTCCAACTTTCACAATATACATTATTCGTTTTATGACCGTTAGTCGATGTCTTTGCGTGAACATTCCAGGTAGGTGGCGAAAATAGTGGAGGGGTAAGACGATCGATTTTTACACGATCTTCTCGAACGAAATATACCATTAACGTCTGATCAACAATATTTAAAAAGAGATACAATTTGGTCACTCTCTTCGACAGTTTTTTATTCTCTTCCCCTGAATACTCGTAAACAGTCACGAGTCTAAAATAATGATTCTGGGTTGAAAAAAATCCGACAATTCTCATTGCAAAATAATGTAATTTCATTTTAATATATATATATATTTATTTATTTATTTTAGATTCTGAGTGGAGCAAAGAAACTAGTGTTTTTACAATTTATAATTATTTCATTCTTTAATTTTTTTCTGTAAGCACTTTTTTGTATAGAAATAGGTACTCGTCTAAAAGTTTCGGACCAGAAACTTTTTAAATCAGAATTTGCTTCTAGACAACACTCTAGATGATGGTTATTCTTCGAAAGTCTCGATAGTGTATTCAAAATTTGGCTGAAACTAACCAAATTTTGACAAAAGTGCCTTAAAAGTTTTTTTTTTAATAAAACTTTGTGAAAATTCAGATATAGATAGACAATAATAATAGAGATATTTTGGTGCAAGAAAATTTTGAAAATGTAAAAAGTACTTTTTTTTTACTCTTTCAATTCATCAAATTTTTTTCCCAGTCCTCAGTTAATAGTGGGATATAAAACTAGCTGAGTACAAAACATTTTTCTTTTTTTGTTGTATTAATAAACATTATGATTTTTAAGTTGAACTGTCCTACATAAGCTAAAGCTCCATTCAGAATCGTTTTATTGAAGAAACGATTTATCATTTCTTTAAAATTTAACACATCCTTAAAATGCCAGCCGAGGAGCGAAGAATACCCATGGTGCGAAATATATCTGGCTTTTTTAATTTACCGGTCGGATTAAAGCGTATTAAAGTAATTATAATAAAATTGAAAACATTGATGAACTGATGAAGATTAATTTGTTATTCATATCGTGATCATTTGTATTATTCAAAATTGAATCGAAATTCGAGTTATTATATTATATTATTATACCCGAGAAATGGCCAACAAGTGGATCGCGGCTCTCTCTCGTCTTTCATTGAGTTTTTATTTTTTTCGAAAAAAATGAAAAAAAATTGTTTTATAAAGTGGTTGTATATTTATACTTATATTCTCTGTGATTTGAATTAAATAACAATTAATTAAACAATTCGATTTCAGTTGCAAGTAAGTAAAAGTATTTTTAACATGAACTGAGATAGGTACAGAATTTAAAAAAAATAAGTAAATAATGAAAACGTTTTATTAAAATAATGAAATCTTAAAACGATTTTGAAATCATGATGTGAAAATATCATTGAAAGTAAATAATTCACATTGAATATAATAAAACATTTGTTGTGTAAAATCACTAAAATCTAAAAACTGCTTATTTCTATTTCCAGGCCGTTTTTTCTAACGGTGTAATGAAAAATTTAAAGAGTAAAGAAAAAAAGTTTTACTCGGATTCAGAGATGCAAGCTAATGGACTCACATAACATCAGTAAATTATTAATGATATATTTGTCTTTTGATAATTAATTAATTCTGGGTAAATTGATCCCGATCCCGACCGCATAGACAAACTCCAAGGTCGATCACAATAGGGTTTTAAAATTTCATGAAATTTATTTTCTTGAAATGTTCCATTTACGTGAAAAATAAAAAAAATCCAAAATTATATATAAATACGTATATTTATATACGTATGTAATCAGAAAAAGAAAACAATGAACGTGTTTAGGAATATTATAGTTATGTCTATTGTATGAAAATTTAAAATACAAAGGATTCATTACTTATTAGGGACTGGTGCCCATGGATTTTTGGTTGTTATATTCTTACATAAGTTGGTAGTTTTGTAATTTTTAATTTTTAACAATTTTATGTTTCTTTTAAAGCTTCTCTGTAGGTAATAAACTTATGACAGCCTAAATTGAGTCATATAAATGTATACCGGCTAATTTTTAACTAGATTTGCATTTATGAATTATTATTTTTAATGAGTTCAAAATTACAATGGAATTTCTGTTTTATTGCTTTTTTTTTCTCGAGATGATCCAAGGAATATTTATCATCTCTACACAAATACAATAATATCGACCTAACTGAATAGTAGGTATTTTAGCTATAAAAAGTTTTGTAAAGATCATCAAAATTATTCACATCTTTGGATTAATTATAATATATAATGAATTATGATTTATGAGACTGAATTATGTTATTAGGAATATTAGTTATTAATATTATTATCAACATAATTTGATAAAGTTTTACTTTTTAATACAAAATAATTATATCATCTGCAGATATCAGGAAAAAAAATATATATCATAATTTCATTGAAATTTTTCACTAATAGTGAAATTTTCAATTTTGAAATATTTCATTTGAAATATATTAAGTGAAATTTTTAAATTGAGAACTCTAATCACAATACGTCAATTATACAGTCGGCCATTCCTATTATATGCATTCAATACTTTTTTATGGGTTAGGTTAGGTTTTGGTCTACGCAAAGTTTTTTAAAATCGAAAAAAGTTGACCAAAACTAAAATATATGATTTTTTTTTTATACATTAAATCAGTTAAGGGATTTTATATTACAATATTGTTTTTTGTCTAACTATCATTGAAATTAAGGCATTTTTTTATTCCTTTATTTTGAATTTAAAATACTTGCAATTAACATATTAAGTAATGTTTTCTCAAAAAAATACAAATTGATTATAAACATAATTTTATTATGCATGTTGAGTAGGTGCATTTTAAAATGCGCTGATAAACAACTGACGATCATAGGTAAATATTTTTTATTTTTAATTGTATTCGTCTGTTTTAAATCATAAAAAATAAATTAGTAATTAATATTATACTAATTAATCATAATTAATACTTTTTTACCTTTTTTTGGTTAAAATAGAGCAGCTAGATTCCAAATAAGTAGTCTTAATGTATAAAAATATACTTCAATTTGATGTATAATTAGAAGGAAAACGAGGAGGATATTTTTCCTCCACTAACTGTCTAACAAACTTATCGATACGACTAGGTAGTAGGTACATCCAATTATGATACATAATTTAAGATAATATAAACTATCAATGAATTTGATTATTGATTATTTTATAACATACACATAACGATTCAAAATATTTAAAAAAAAAAATCAATTTACTATAGTACTTTAAGTCACTTTTTTTTTAAATTTATTTATTTTAACATAAATTATCGGAATATTGCCAAATTTTGTGTATTAACCATATTCAGAATTAAATATTTTAAAGAATGAATTTTTTTCATGGACATTTTTGGTACATTTGTATTAATTGGATAAGCAAGAAACTTAATTTATAATTTTGAGGTAAAAATAAAAATAAAAGGATTTTTTGCCAGCTTTTTCGATTTCAAAGCACCGTGCTTCGGTAACAGAATTTCGTCACTTTGTGTGTATCGTTCACTGAATTGCAGTGGTTCTTAAACTTTTTTTATTCTACTCCCAAAATCATATTCAAAAATCTCACTCCCCCTTGTAAATTTTCAAAATTCTTATATCCCTTTAAATAGAGTTTTGTGAAATAACTATAGTCTATAAGTATATGTATATTTATACAAGTAATGAATTTTTATTTTCATTATTTTATAAATTAGATATAAGTTAACCTGCTTATTCATAATATTAAATATAAGTACAAATCATAAAATATAAAAGCAGAAATAATAATATAAAATGTAAATATTAATTAAATAATTAAAGTAGTGGATTTAAAATTTATTTTTTTAACAAAATTAACAAGAAAAATTCTCGTTATTGATACCGGTTGGGAACCACTGCTGTATAGTTATTATAATTTGATAATAAATAGTAATGTACACGTTAATATTGAAACTGGACGCGATTATTAGTATAACCTCCCACGTCGTGCCGCTAATTTTGATTAAAGAGTATTTCTATTATAATTATTATTATTATTACTGGGTCTTAAATTACAATTAACAAAAGTATTACGTATTAAACTTAAACAAAATTTCGCGTTACTCAGCGCCCGCCACAGAGCAATCGGTAAACAATATGTTAAGTCACTTAATAATAATAACAATCACCATAATGACAAAAGAACCGTAAAATAATTTAATTTACAACTCTTTGACTTCGTACGATTTTCGAAATACAAACGAATTTCATTATTTAATAATTAATTTATGCAAGACCACGTTTAGTGAAAGTGTGGAGGGAGCAGCCAGAATTTACTTTTTGCCTATATCATCTTGTTATGAAGAACATGTCTTACCGAAATGAATTTTCAAATATTAAAAATCAAGAAAGTTTACGTGTCGATTCCCACTTGGCAACCGTTTTTAACACAATACGTTTCTTTTTTAGATTTTGAGTAGAGCGAAGAAGCTAGTGTTTTTACAATCATGTTTATTTTTACATTTTATTTAAATTTAAATTTTTAATTTATATTTATTTTTTTATTCTGTTAACTCTTTTTGAAGATAAATTGTCTTGACTAAACTAGAACTTTACTCAGAATAGTCTTATTGAAGAAATTATTTATTGTTTCTTTAAAATTCGATACACTCACCAAGAGCATCTTACCCAATGAGAGAAGAATACCCATTGTGCAAAGTACATCCGACTTTTTTTTTTTTAATTTGCCCCCGAGTATTATTCTGTTTCTTTTCTTCCACAGAAAGGACAAAAAATAATATTCAATATATATGGTGTCAATTATAGGTACAATTAGAGGAGATCGGGTGGAAGGGGCTAATCCGTTTAAGTCGCTCAAAAACACAAATTTTTTTTTTTTTTGTAATGACTGAGTATAAAAATGGTGTTATGAACGTTAAAGGATTGAAAAATACATACATTTTTTTCAAATTTTAAATATGCCAAAAATTATTTGTCCTTTGTTTTTTTTTTGCCATTATGAGAGGAAGTTAAATTACGTTAATGTAGGCTCAAAATATTTGTGTTAAAAATGTCCGTCAAATTTTAAAAATTAATTTTAAAATGAACCGAGTGATATTAATTTAGAGAACTATACAGTATAACCGTTATTTTTCTTTTAATTAGTGGCAAATGTGTAAAAATGACTCTTAATGAACCAAAATTCATAATTAAAATTAATCATTTCTATTCGTGTACTATTAAAATAATTTTTTGAAAACATCAAAGAATTTTGAAAAAAAAAAAAAAATGCAAAATGCATCAACTTCCAAAAACATTATATTTTAAGATGTAGAGAGAAGTATATATATGATATTAACGTTATTGAGAAACAACTTTAGAAGGCGTTCATTTACATTGTAAATGAAACTTTAAAAAAATTTAAAAATTTAAATTTTTGAAAGAACCAAAATTATAAAAACCATAGTCTTTGAAAAATTTCGGGCTTAAAGTTAATCGTACTTGCGAGTACTATTCTATTTCTTTTTTTCGTTATCATTAAATTGAACCGTTAAATTCATTGAACTTTGAAGAGATTGTTTTTCGAAAACCTTAAAAAATTTCTAAAACAATGATAAACGCCCTTTTATGACATCGGTTTTGGTTACTTAGTAAGAATGACAAATTAATCGTGATATTTTCACTCATTATTTCAACAACAGTGTAACGTAAAATTTTCAAAACTTCGACCACTTTCTGGATGACCACAGGTTTTTGGACTACAGGTTTTCTAATGTAATTCAAAATTTTTTGATATTGTGAGCTGACTATTCAATGAAACCTTGCTCACATATTATGTTATTATGACAGCCATAAAATAGTCTGCAAAAACTATAGCTATTTTTTTTTTTATCGAGCGTTTAAAGTCATCATTTTCACAAAACACTATTTTTTCACTTAAAAACTGATAAACTTTACATTTAAATTTACTCTCGATAACACTGCTATCCGTGTATGAAATGCTCGGTGAATATTTTTTTTGTACAAGCGTTTAGATTTACAATTATTTAATTTATTTTCGTTATTATTGCGTAACAATGGAAATGTATATTGTTCTTGAGATTGACAATTGAATCGTTTTCAACAGAAAACTTATAGTTATATAAGATATTTAAATGTCACAATACGGTTCGGTGAAGGCAAACTTTTTTTCGCTATATGTCAATTTAAAATGTTTGTGATATACCCTCTCCCTCGGCCACTCCCTTTACGATTTCAGCATTTACGAATACACCCGTGCGTATCCGTACTTCTGTAATTGATTTATTTTCCCGGCAGAATTAATTACATACAGTAGGACGTGATGCGAACGTGTCAACTGCAGTGAACTCATTATTTTTTCCTCGTCAATGCGATTCGAATTCGGTATAAACAATATGTTACGTAATCATTACATCATCATTACGCATTGTATTTTGTGTGTGTGTGACCCAGAGCTTACGCTAACGGGTAGCTCTAACCGATATGGGTACTTTTGAATTAAATAGGGCAGTACTGAAAACTAAATTTGGTCAGTAGCTTAAACCGTAAATGGTCTGTATTGTTGACAAATGTATATTATTGTTTTATTTAATTTTATATTTTTTCCAGTCAATAGTGGGATACAAAATTGGCTCAGTAAAAAAAGAAAACATTTAATTGTAATGATAAACTTATTATGTATACAAATTTCAACAATAATTTTTAAGTTAAATTGTCTTTTATCAACTAAAGCTCCACTCGGAATCGTTTTATTGAAGAAATGTTTCTTTAAATTACTTATCCAAAAATTTCAGCCAGCAACTTTTTGGTATTTTTAAATGGTACTTTTAGGAGGTCATTTTTTAAAATCCTCAATAGTTTCCAAAATTTTGGAAAAACTATCTAAAATTTGACATTTATTCAATCTATAAACTCTATAAAAATTTAAATGTAGATAGGCAATGGTATGAAAAATATTCTGATGTAAGAAATTTTAAACATGGGAAAACTCTTTTAGATTCTTAGCGGAGCGAAGAAGCTTATGATTTTACAATGATGTTTATCTTTTTCCCCTTATGTGAACACTTTTTCGTACAGAAATACCTGTTCAAAAGTTTCGATCAGTAACTCAATAGATCCGAAACCATATGATCCAAATTCAAATTTCTCAATACTTTTTTTAAAAATGCGGAAAATCTGTCAAAAAATTTTTAAAAAAGGGCAAAATTTACAATTACCGGATTTTTGTAAACTTGAAAATTATTTTTTAACATAACTTAAAAAGTAATGTAGCTAGAAACATGAAACTTTCACCAAGTACTAAAAATGGCCACGAAAACACCTCATATAAATTTAAAAAATATTTGATAAATTTTAAATTAAGTACAGCATTTTGAAAATATTTGGAAATTTCTCTTATTTTGTTAGTTTTCATGTAATAAAATGTTCAACTTTTGATATTAAGACTTGTAAATTTTTGTGATCTCACTCATATAATGTCTAATTGACCTGAAATAATCTCGAAAATTCAACTTTTTTCTCTATATCCGTTTGAAGTTAGAATATTTGCGAGATTCGTTAGTTTTATCTAAGATTACACACTTTAACGTACATAAAAAAAAATTGGTTCGACCGATTTTTTTAAACTTGGTACCTAGGTAGGAAATATTATTGCAAATACTTTGGTGTGATAAAATTTTTCACGGACAGAGAATTAAAAATTTCACATGAGTGTGGTTGAAAAAAAAAAATTGGAGATGGTACTGACAAATATTATGAAATATTTCTAATTAACACCCTAAAAGGTTGGTAGGTATTATTTTTCTTATGTTTTTTTCGACGCTGAATACAATGGTGTAAATTAAAATCCATAAGCATCAATACTTTTCTATTCTATTTTGAATATTCAATATTTTCGGTTATTATATTTAATAGGTACCCACTATTTCAACAATAATTCTTTACGCCATTCTTGTGGCGTAATGGTTAAGGCGTCAGATTTGAATTTGGCAGTATCTATGGTACAGGAATCACCTGGTAAACTCTAAAGATATTTCTCTTTTTCAAATTATGACTGACCAGTGGCGACAAAGATAAATATTTAGTACAAATTATATTATAGCGAATTTATGTTGATTTACGATGATTATAATTTATTGCCATTTTAATTTATTTTATTATGAAGTTTATACTTTATAATAATTTGAAATCATTTATGGATAAGTCATGGAGTAAGGGAATATATGAAAAATGCTTTTTTGTTTTTCGTTAATGATTTAGGTATGTAACAAAATTATTTTTAGTTTGATATTTAAGTTCAATGCTTTAAAACTGATAATTATTATTGTGTATAAGTTAACGCTCCGCTCAGAATCATTTTTTTTTTCAAAGAATGATTTGATTCTTTAAAATTCAACACATTCGCCAAGAGTATCTCACCCGAGGTGTGAAGAACACGACAAGGTGCGAAGTACACACTTTTTTTTATTATTTTTGTAACACTAATTTCTTTCTAAGAAAGTTTTCTTAGAAAGACACTTTTATATTCATCAAAAATTATTTTTCTGTTCTCAGTAAAGTCAGTATTGGAATATAAAACTGAACAACCATTTTTTTTTTTTTAAAGCGTTCAAGTGTGTAATTTTATGTAAAACTAATAAATTCCGTCAAAATACAAACTTTTAACGGTTATAAATAAAAAAGTTGACAAACAATTTTCTATATTTTGAAGTTAATTAGATGATTAAATGTGATGTTAAAAAAAAAAAAAAAATGTATAAAAATATTATGGTTAATTTTTCGGTAATTTTTCCCTACGCTTAGAGAATTTATTGAAAATTTAGAAAAATAACCTCTAAGTACAATATGAGTGTGATTCCCGATCTTAAAAGTTACTGTATGAATTTTTTGGTAAAGTATTTCGCCAAAAAGTGTTTACAGACCGAGAAAAATTAATAATAAATATACATTGTTTTAAAATTATAAACTTCTTCACTGCGCTCAGAATTTAAAAGTATTTTAATCTATTATTAATGTTATATCGATGAAAAAATAAAGAATAAAGTGTGTAATTAATTTATAGTTTGGTAAATAGTAGTTGTTGAGCGAGTGGCTTTTATTTTTACCTATATGTACAAAAATGGACAGTTCTTAAAATTCCTTAGTTTTTTTTTCCTAAGTTCAGGTGTGATCTCGTTTTCAAAAGTTTCGTATCGCTCCTGAAAATGTCAAAAGTTTGTCTGTCTAGTACTGTGACGGGCTGTTTATAATGTCACTTTTAGTTATCTGTTCTCCAAATAAATTTCAAACTGAATGATTGAAATATTAATAAATTATAAAAATAATAAATCTATGATATATAGGTATGTAAAAATATAATAAATAAAATCAGTGTATAGTTATTATACTATAATATGCACTTCTCGATAATTCATTTTCTAATAAAATAATCTATTGTCATATTTTATGTCTATACTTACTTTTTCTGAACAATTTTCCTTGTTATTTATTTTCAGAAATAATGACAAATATGTATATTCAATCTGATATATATTATACAAGTGATGGAAGAAAGGAATGAAAACGAATAATTTGCAAAAACAAACCAATGATTATTTATTCATAACTATTTAATTTTAGATTCTTAGTGAAGAGAAGAAGCTAGTGTTTTCACAATTTATATTTGTTTTTCTGTGTGTACAGTTTTCTCATAGAATAACTCATCCAATTTATCAAAGGAGACCATTTTTTTCAAATTCTTGATAGTTTCTCCAAAATTTAGAAAAAAACACCCAAAATTTGAAGAAAAAAAAAACAGCTTTAAATATTTACTTTTTTTTAATCTAAACTTTATGAAAATTAAAATATTGACAGACATAATATAGAAAATATTTTTATGTGAAAGAAAATGTTGAAAATGTGAAACACGAGTAATTGAAAGAAAATATCTGAAAGAGTACAGAAAGCGGAGGAGAATGGTAGGTATTTTATTATTATTTTTTAAGTACCTATCATGGAAAATGTTTCAAAACGTATGTATATATAGATGGCAAAATATTGTCAAATATACGTCATGTACGTCACGAATCACAAAAAGAAAAGGGTTCATTTTTTCTTCTATTTTATTTAGATATTTAACAATGCCGACGGGCACAGCGAGTGCAGTAAAATATGAATATTTAACACACACGACGAGATGATGTAAAGATCTAGGGTAGGTAGCAAAAAACAGAATGGATCTCCTAAATATTCGTCTTATACAAATTAACATTGTATTGTAGAATATTCTGATTGAATGAAAAAAATAATATTGTAATCTCTTCGACTTATGTACATACTCGAAATATGATAATAACAGTAATAATACAAATTTTGTAACCTTATATCAAAGGACGTGAATGTATTTGAAAAAAAAAAAAATGTATGTACAAAAAACACCACACGCATTATGCTCTTCATTTCATTTGAAAAATCGAGCGTTATCGAATTTTGGCTTTCATAATAATACAAAAAAAAAAAAAAAAAAAAAGATTATGAGTATATATATATATTAATTTCAGTGACTGTGGTTTGGTATTTTCGAATTCGTCATCACTCGTCTGCATCGTTTAAAAAACATTCCTGAGAAAAAAAAAATAATAATAATAATAATAACCAAACGCATTTTTCGTGTTATATACTTATATGTATATTATTTTCTTTGAATAATTTTATCTCGGATGCGTGCACGCGTGAGTCACCCACATCAGTATTTTGTGGCTAATCATCAACTTCTAACGAGAATAAAAAAAAAAAAAAGCAAAAAAAAAAAAACATTAAGATCGGTGTACATACTCAATATAAAAATAATTGTTTATATTATATTGTATATTCGATATAAATGCCCGGGCGCTGTTAAGCAGTCCATTACGGTAGCTGCCAATGAGAATTATTATCGTAAGCTACAACAGACTATGTGTTAAACTGCTGAACAGAATAATAATAATAATAATAATAATACCGTGTTGTGGGATTATAATATATTAAACGTCGTGTGTTCTAAACCGTGAGATTATAAATTGTACGACGAACACTGAAATGCATTGAATCGAAATCGATTTGAAAATCACAGCAGAGTGGCACTTATAATACAGATTATCGTGACCGCTATTAAAAAAAAAAAAAAGTAAAACACAACATACTTAGACCGGGTTAACTGTGCCGTTAATAACAACCACGTTTGTTTAGTTTTTTCTTTTCTTTTTTCGAAAATTACCATTGCTAATATTTCGTTGGTGACACTAAAGCAGTTTTAGTGTACTGAAATCTCCTACCGCCCCCCCCCTTAAATTTTTATTTATGAGATTATTCTGAGTGATAGGGGGCAATGTACTGGTTTTACAAATCTCTGTGTTTTTTTTTTTTTTATAGAAACATATTTTCTAGTAGAGATACTGGTCCAAAAGTTTCGATCAGTAACTCTATAGATCGGAAATGTTGTCTAGTAGGTCTAGTAGTTGATGATTTTATTTAGGAAAGAATCAGTTTTATAAATTATAATTTGAAAGCGGAAATAATAAATAAAATAGCAAAAATAACAAATATTTCAAGTGTCAATAGTCCTTAAGTTTAGAGTTATAGTGAAATTACTGAAATCAAAATCACGAAAATCTCGTTTTCCCAATTTTTGCCAATCTTTCTTGTTTTTGGAAAATTATGAAACATTCGGACAAGTATTTCCGTACCAGTAGCGTACTCAGAATATTTCAATGGAGGAGGATGAAAAATTTTTTTAGAAAATAAGTAACAGTGATTTCACCTCACAACTCTAATATTATAATATTGAATATTAATATAATAATTATATATCATCAAGTCATATTTGTTGTAATTTTTATTAAAATTGTAAACATTTTATAATGACAATGACGTTAATGACAAATTCAAATTAAACTATCAATTTTTCTGAATTATTATCAGTTTAATCAAGTACATCTTCAAGATCAATAGACATTAGACACGATAAATTTCCAAAATTTTCTAATGCTATACTTAACTCAAAATTGATTAAATATTTTTGAAATTTTGAAGGAAAATTTTTGTGACCGTTTTTATGGTTTTTAAGGTTTTAAGTTTCTTGCTACATTATTTTTGAAGTTATGTTAAAAAGCAATTTTCAATTTTACGAAAATTTCGGTAATTGCATATTATACCGTTTTTTCGACAGATTTTCCACGATTTTGGAAAAAGTATTCAGAAATTTTAAAAATTACCTCTATAAAGCACCATTTGAGTATGATTTCAGATCTATTTACTGACTGAAATTTTCGGACAAGTATTTTTATATGAAAAAGTGTTTATAGAAACAGATAAAGAAAAGAAAAAATAAACATCATTGTAAAATTATAAGCTTTTTCGCTTTGCTCAGAATCTAAAAATTCATCTTGGCCCTTGGGAGGGGATCTATCTCCTATATCCCCCCCCCCGTGAGAACGCCCATATTCCGCACAAAAAGTATTTTCATGAAAAGGAAAAAAAATAAACATCCATTGCCCACTTGTCTCGGTTCAGAGTCTAAAAATAAAAAAGCGGACATACTTCGCACGATGGGTGGTATTCTCTTGACGGGCGTATTAAATTTTAAAGAAACGATAAATCATTTCTTCAGTAAAACGATTCTGAACGAAGGAAGTTAATAATATAAGAA
>JAIPRM010011313.1:0-13004 GCA_025469315.1 Stegophylla sp. TES_Ste_2020
ATTTTACTCGTAATTTTTGACGTATAAATTTGACATATATTATCACATATTTAATTTTATTATAATTGACATATTTTTATATTATCAATAAATACATTGACTTTTAGTTTTAGGTAGTTTTGTATTACATATTATAAACGTATTAAAAATAATATGCGTTCGAAATCAAAGTAGTCGCGATGACGCCAAGTGAAATCAAGGTAGTCGCGACGAGTCGGCGGTAGGCGCGATAACGCACAAGTACCCAAAATTTTTATCATGTTCATACTCAGATTTGATAGGTGAGATGGGTGATTTCCTAAAAATTTATATTTTCGATACCCCTATGAAAATTTTACTGTGCGCCACTGTATGTGAGTAGCTAAAAATTGTTTTAAATCATTTTGTTACTGTTTAATGTCTAAAGCTGTTTTATCTTTTAAATTGTTTAAAATTGTCTTAATCTTAATAAATTTATTTCTTTACTAATTAATAAATTATTTAGGTAAATGTATTATGTTAATGTATTATAGGAAAAAATTGATTAGTGGCCATAACTGGTATATGTTGCAGTGGTCACAGCTGGTGTTTTTGTACCCAAAACTGGTAAATTAACGTTATTTTTTTAACTGTTAAGCAATTGTGAATTAAAACTAGTGGATCTTGAAAAACATTAAAAGTTCTATAGTTCCTCACATATCTTACTTACTATCTAGAAAATAATTACTTTTAATTTTTGCCAAATTGGCCACAACTGGTACATCTACCTACCCATTTAACATAAGATTATTGTTAGGATATCCACGGACATCCATTACAAATTATAATTGGCTGTAATATTATGATTAAAACGTCCTTTTAAACATCCCTCAAACTAATACTCGTGTGTCTCAAACTTTCTATACACCAACGTTTTGTCAAAATTACTGTCTATTCACACCGATCAACCGAATGTTAACTTCAGGTAATTCAATAAATAATTTTGATTTTTTCCACGATAACTTAACCAGGTTAAAATTACTGATTAAAATTGTGTACTGTATCTATTTAACATTAAGATAAGTTATGTATTTCTTTGTTTGTAAAAATAAATGTTCTCAGCCTGATTAAAAGAGCTTATATTAAATAAATAACTTTCTGTTTTACCGTGTATAAATTGGAAAAAACAGAACAATTATGGGTATAACAGTATAAAAACATGCTTCAATGGTAATTTATTCACGCAAGCAATATTAGACCTAGGCAATATAATTTGACCTACTTAATAAAACTTAGGTTTTATTTAAATATTAAAAATAACTACTTACAAGTAACTGATGATTTTTCATATTGTTTGCCATTATCTATAATAACAATGGATTATCCTTTTCTACGATGGGTTCAAGTCCAATAGACAGTAAAGAATCTTTGAAATGAAATTTTTACTTGGTAATTTTGTACGAATCAATTAATCAAAATATTATAATTATTGTCAATTAAAGATACATACGCAGTTAACTATGTCTTAAACACAAACACTCGACATTAAATTCAATGAAGAATTAGGCTATTAACATAGGTATAAAATGATGGTTATAAAATCAGCACGCAATTTTTTTTAGTACCGTCTCCTTGCAACACAGTTCACAGAAAGGGATGACTAGCGAATTGAGGGTGGCTACTGGCTGTCTGGCTATAATTTATTGATCTGCGACGAGTGCGACGTAAGCAACATGATGGAACCGTACAGTGTGATCAATATTACCGTATTTCTAATAAAAATACCGTACTAAACAACAATAAAAAAAGCTAAAAAGAAATTCCAACCTTTAGTTAATCTTCGGAATAGAGAATTCGAAAAACATGTGTTGTGTATATATTCAATATTATATGTTTACGTATGTATTGTGTATATATGGACACTTTATGTGTGTCGTGGATGTATACCGAGAACGCTGTGTGTATGAATAGCGCCTCTCGTCGAGCGTCTTCTCGAGTGGAACCGTGAGACTCTAGCCTTATACTGAGCGCCTCCTAGTGAATATTTTAAATGGAATGTGCTGACTGAGTAGTATAATCTATGGCGCTGTACCAGAGTTGTCAACTCTAGAGGTTTATCCCTATTTCTAGGGTTTTTGAATGGTATCTAGGGATTAAGGGATTTTCGATTCGCGGCTGTATGGTGCACGATTTAAGATATACTTAAATAAACTATATCTTAAATCATGGTGTATGGTGTGTCAGTTCAACCTTACTTTACTTTTCTTCACTTTTTCTCTCCAATAAATAAAAAAAAGAAAAAAAATAATTAATGAGGAAAAAAGTGTTGTCCAAAATTTTATTTTAATACTATTGAAATCGTATTAAAATATAGACTATGATTATTAATTACAATTGTAATAATAATGAAGAAAAAATTGAAGAAAATATATCTCACAACCCTGCTATTATGATTTTAACTACCTACAGTTATATAAGGTATAATTTTTATTAAACACTCAAATACACTTATTTAATGCTTAAGCAGTTTACCATCTTAAAGTACAATAAAAAAAGTCCAAAAATGAAAAAAGGTAATTTAATATTTTTATCTTAATTTGTAACAAGATAAAAAAAATTGTCATCTTTATCTGGATAATTAAATAATAAAATTTATTTATCTTTAGATATTTTTTTTTTTTTGTAATTTTTATCTAGATAAAAAATAATTAGACTTAACATTGTTTACAGAAGGTGGAAAAATAAATATCATTTCCAAATCATAAGCTTATTCCCTCCACACAGAATCTAAAATAAGCTTATTTCATTGGCTATTGTATACCTAATATTGTTATCAGATTCAACAAATTAATTGGTTGACAATGTTAGTGTGGTTAATTTTTTGCTATTAAATTTTTTACACCAACCAAATTAACAATCAAAACGAAATAAAATAAATTAATAACACATTTTATGTTGTACCGACCCTCTTAAAAAATATGAATTTCAATAGATGACCCTCTAAAGTACCATTTAAAATTAAATTCTGACATAAATAGTTGTTGGTTGAAAAAGGAGGAAGTTTAAATTAAATAAAGTACATCAAGTATAGTCAAAAAAGTGGGATAGCCATGGTGAAGTTAGTGTTTTAAATTTTAAATAAACAATAAATTAATCCAATAAAATTATTTATTTCATAGATATAATTATAATTAGCAAATAAATTAATATTAAAGCCCCTTAAGATTAAACTTACTGACTAAGCTTAATATTAATTCTGTTTGATATTATAACACTGTTCAAAGGAAATATTTTAAAGGAGATATCATATTGATGTGCCATAATTTTTATAAACAATCTTATTACTAAATTGCTAGACCTCGTACATGCTATTTATTTAAATTGAAAAAACAAAGCAAAGTATAATTACTGAAAAATATAAAATTAGGCACAAAATTAATATTAATAATTATAATTATTCCAACTAAAACAAATCATTTTTACAGTAAATACTTTGATATTATTAGAGATATCAATTGAGAACTTCTAAAATGCAACATTCTTTACAATTTAAGTAAACCACTGTTGAGAGAATTATATACTTACAGTTTAAAAAAATACTGCACATAAAAAAAAATATGAATAAATACATAAAAGTGTACAAAATGTTAAGCAACAAATTCAATCAATTTCATTAATGTGTATTGACTAAAAATAATGAAAACATATACATAAGATATAATAGTTGATCATAAATATCATTAATCAAATTAATTCTTCATAATAACATAGTCCATAAGATTTAACTTAATTAATATAATTAAATAATTAAATATAAAATTCATTAAGCTTTTCATTAAGTAGTTTTAAAAATAAATGTTGTTTGAGAATAACATTATACTTAAAATACATATATTACACAAAAATGGATTTAATTTATTTGAAAAATCATTACAAAGCTAAGTTGACACATAGTCCACTATATTATATTAATACAAGTATTTCTAATGAGTATATGAAAACATTAAATATTTTAAGAACCAAGGTGTAGAGATGATAAGGTGATACCACTTCCCTATCTTTTCATACAACAGCACAAATTCCAAAATAAAGGGCATTTTATTAGTTCAAAGGTTTTCATCAAAGTATGACACAATTTGCCCAGGAGCCTATTTATTTTGAAATATTGAACTTGAATGCGTGTTTGCAATTATTTTACATATTACATATTTATCCACACACACACACACACACACACACACACACACACACATACACATATACTTAATATATAAGACGACGGCTCCCGTTTTTTATCTCTGCCAGAGTGCTCATCATGCAAATGTCTGTACGAATCAAACTGGAAATAAAAATCCAAAAGATGAAAAAAATTCCAAAAAGCCCGAAAAGTCATCCTAAAAACATTAACCGACTCCCCTCTCATTTATAAAATATGGGTAACCTTCATGACATGGTTCGTAGTAAGAAGAGGGGAGCGCAGATATTTAGTATTTTAGACCTTAAATCTGGATATTGGCAACTATCTTTAAAACCTAATGTCCGGAAGTACATCGCTTTTGGAACAGTGTGGACTATTTCAATTTAGGGTACTTCCATTTGGCTTGAAAAACTCCCCAGCCACTTTTGTGCGGTTAAATGGGGGAGATGTTAAAAAGTTTGAAAGATTGCAAAGGACGGGACTAACTTTTCATCCAAAAAAATGCCATTTCGGTCAGCACCAAATTTCATTCTTAGGTCATATGAACCGGAAAAATCGGAGGAAATTTTGAACCACTCTCTTCCCAAAAATATTCGAACGTTAAGAAAATTTTTGGGCGTGTGCAACTGGTACAACCAGTTTGTACATAATTATGCCGAAGTAATTCACCCTTTGACAGATTTACTATAAAAAAGGGTGTTAAGTGGCGTTGGTCTAAGGTCGAACAAGATGCATTTGATAAAATCAGACATAAGCTGTACAAATCCCCAAAATTACAACCCCCCCACCGATTTTTTGAACCCGTTTTGCTTACAAACGGACGCATCTGATAGAGAGATTGGCGCGATACTATTTCAACAGGGTGCTAGCCCTGGAAAAAAGAAAAATTATCGCATACTCCAGTATAAAACTAAGCGAGACTCAACGCAGGTAAGTCGCGGTCGAGCGCGAATGTTTAGGGTCAATTTGGGCAGTTGATAAATTCAGACCGTTTCTGGATAACCTTTCGTTACTGTGTATATAAACTAAAAATAAAGAAAACATATACATTTAATCATTAATTAAATTAATTCTTCATAATGTTGTTCATAAGATCTAGTTGACTAAATTAATTAATCTAACAAACTAAATTAACTAATCTAACTAACTAAATTAATGGATTAAAGGAATATAAAATTCATGAAACCTTTTATTAGTTTCAAAAATAAATATTGTTGGAGAATTAATATTATACTTAAAATACATAATATACTAAATATAAATGGGTTAAATTAGTTTGAAAAATAATTATACGGCTAAGTTGACACATAGTCCACTATAATATATTAATACAAGTATTTCAACTATACAAAGATATTATATACTAAAAATTCACAATGTAGAGGAGATAAGGTGATACCACTTCCATATCTTTTCATACAATAATGATGCCAAAATGAATGATGAAAGGCAGTTTATTAGTGAAAAAATTTTTCTTAAGTGTATATCACAATTTACCTGAGGACCTATTTATATAGAGCTTCAATGCATGTTTGCAATTATTTTACAAATTACATGTTTATTTTTGATATTTATCTCCCATACATATATAAAGGTATATGTAATTTGAAAGAAAAAAAAAAGATAATGGAGATATTATAATTAAATGTACTTATATTATTTCAAAACAGATGTCTCCTATTTAAATCATGCAAATTATGATACCAGATGCAATAACTAATAATTCTCACTCCATTTATAACTAGATCAGTGGTTCTCAACTATTAATATATACGGTGACACCCTAATTTTGATCCATAAAAATGGTGACACTCTGAATTCACTTAGGTATTGTATTTTTGAAAAAATAATAATTATCATCTAAGTAAATTGTCACACCTATACGTGTTAACAATTTATTAAAAAAACTGGATTTACTTAGCACTATGAGTATTCATCGAACCTTGGATGTTTTAGTAGGTGTATTGAACTTTAAAGAAATGATAAATTTATTTTTTACTCATCCAGTTTTATTATTCTACTATTAACTAAGAAAAGAAAAAAAATGACGAGAAAAAAGTTTTATTACTCATATTACTGTCTATCTGGTATCTATCTTAAAATTTTCATAACATTTGGATAAAAAAAAGTTTTAAAGGCATTTTTTTAAATTTTGTAGTTTTCCCAAATTTTGAAAAATTTTGAGGATTCCGAAAAATAATCTTTCAACAGTACCATTTAGAGGTAAATTCCAATTCTAAAAGATTCTGGTCGTAATTTTAGACAAGCATTTCTATACAAAATTTGTTTACAGGAAGAAAAAGAAAAATAAACATCATTGAAGAACACTAGCTTTTTCACTCTATCCAGAATTCAAAATTATAAATTTACATAGTTAAAATATTTATATTTTCATAAAAAAATTCAGTGAAATATTTTTGATATGGTGTAGAGTGAACCTTTCTTTACAGTATATTATAGTTTAAACTTTAAAATATAAATTAACAATTTTTTTGGTGACACCTAACAATAATTTGCGGCACACTAGGGTGTCACAACACACCAGTTGAGAACCACTGATCTATATTACTGCAAAACATTAGAAATATTGACACAAGAGATCTAAATTATACAAATTATAGGCGTAAATAATATAAAACAAAATAAGAACATAGTACCCAGAGAAAAGAGTACACTCTGATAAACTATTAAATTGATTATTTATAAGTATTTATCTACATCGTGATTGTAGTTGATTGACTACAATTATTAAAATTCCGATTCAACATAAGGTCATTGTTAGATCATCCGCATTTACAATATGTTCAGATTTTAAGTTATTCAACTACATCTTCTTCATCATTGGAATCTATTAATATTTCAATTATATTTCTATCAGTAGTATTTTTATTTTTTTTATCCATAATCTCAGTCCATGAACCATCAGCTAAACACCTTACAAAATCACATTCCTCACTTAAATTTGGACTTTGAAGTATGTTTAAAGAATATTCATCAACTTCAATATTTTCAAATTTTGCTTTTTGTTTGCAAATTGGGCAAATCCAAGTTGGCTTTAGTGCATTCATTCGTAAGAATTGTATTGCATCAAAACAATTGATATGTAAACAATATATTCCTCGAATGGGCAGGTGCATTCTTGTTCGACTTAATGGGTCAATAAGAGTCATAACCAAGGAGTCTACTACAGATAAATCATCAGAATCATTTTCCTTTTTTATCAATTCTATAGTTTTATTAGAGGGACGTAATGGTCTACTTTTAAGCTGTACAAGAAGATCTTCTGAAGTTAATTTCTGGGCCACAAAAACGCCTAATATATATTGATGTTGGTCTTTTAACCAAGAAATTTGTAACTTTTTATGTAAACCATTCTCTAAATTTGCTTCTTGAGTGATATCTATAGGAACATTATATCGCCATGGAGTGTCACCTTCATGCATTGGAATGTTTACCGAAGGTAGCTTACATTGATGATTATCAACAGAAACCACTAAATTGTTAGGTAAACATTTCTTAACATTTTTTTCAAGCCCAATTTGTTCTAATCTTACGATTATTTGAATAGTATGTTCATGTTTGCTAATATTCCATGATTTATCAATTAAACGTTTAACATCGTCATTTAGAGGAAAAAAACCAGAAAAATTTTCTTTATCAGCATCAATTTTAAAAATCGTAGATATGTATAATGTTTGCATTATCTTAAAGAATGATAATGGTTCAAATTCAGTTATTGGATTTTGTAGAACTGGAAACGGATGAGAAGTTTCACTAGATGAATCATGTTGTGATCTACGAATTTTTCGTAATCTACAATAGTATACTTCAACAATTCTTCTTTTCAATTCTTTTGATTTTGACGGAGAAGTTCTTAACCAATTTAAAATATATTTACGTAACAATGTTTTTACTCTAAATTTATGTGGAGTTATATTTAGAACTTGATGTAGATCATACAGACTTAACTTTTGAAATTTCTGACGAATAGATTTAATGTCATTCTGAAAACAATAATTAAATGTTTAATGGTTGCTGCATGATTAGATAAACAAAAGTTAATAATTATTTTTCAATGCATTATAATTTTAAATATAATTTTCAAAAGCAAAGTAAATATAAGTACCTAAAGTAAAGTAAAGCAAAACCAAGGTAAGTTAGTATAGACGAGAAAGCCAAACATACCACGGGTATTCTTTGCTCCTCGGGTCAGATACTTTTGGAGAGTGTGTAGAATTTTAAAAAAACAATAAAACATTTCTTCAATACTAGATTCTGAATGAAGGAAGTTAATAATATAAAGAACAATAATAGTCATTATTTTCAATGCCCCCTCCAACAGTATCTGAACCGAGAAGCAATGAATACCCATGGTTCAATGTATATCTGGCTTCTTGTGCTTTTTTCTTAACTTATCTTTTATATTTAAGTAATTATCTTTGAGTCAGCAAGGGATTAATTATTATGGATACACATGATTCGGTAAGGTTTTCAGACAAAAATAACAAATACAAGTGAATCCTCTTAAAATAAAAAATAAAAAACGCATAGTTTTCAAGACTAACACTATAATTTTTACACCATTATGTTATAAATAAATTACAAATTATTAAATAATTATATTTATTACATATGTATTTAGATAAATAAAAACAAATAAGCTTTTAATAAATAGTTTATTCAATTACTTGTACTATTAAAGGTATATAACTCAGGCCATTTAGGTTTATACAACAAAATGTAAGACTAAAATAAAATAATTCAGTAGAATAAGAAAAAGACATAATTTTAGTTTTCTCAATGTCATATGATTGAAAATGTTCATTAAAATTAATTGTTTTTAGTACTTCAAAAATACCCAAAGCTGTGGGGTCAAGCAATAATGAAATGTACTTTAACAAACCAAAAACAGGTATCTAATCTAAAACATCTAATATCAAATACATATTATTTGTTGTATAGTGAATATATTTTACTTCAATCCAAGAAACAAATTTAGAATTTCCTAAGTACGGATAATTTAAAATAGAAGACTTTTTTTTTTTTTATTTTTCTTCTGAAGGATAATTTACCTTTTTACCAATGTTTAAAAAACTTGAAAATTCAGAATATTTTGAAATTTGGATAAATTTATAATATATTTTTAGATTCTGAACGAAGTGAAGAAGCTAGTGTTTTTACCTCGGTTTTTACAATGATGTTTATTTTTATTTATTTTTTTTTTCTGTATACAACTTTTCGTATAGAAATACTTGTCCAAAAGTTTCGATCAATAACTTTTTGAAACTCGATTCGCCTCTAGATTGTACTTTGGAGAAGTCATTTTTTGAATTTTTCAATTCTTCAATGTTTTTTTTTTTAGAAAAAACTACCCAAAATTTGACAAAAACGACTCAAAAACCATCATTTTTTGATCAGAATTTTTGAAAATTTAAACATTTATAGAAAATTCTATAAAAAATATTTTGGCGCAAGAAAATTTTGAAAATGTGAGAAAAAATTTTGGACATTTTTTTTCTTATATTATTAACTTCCTTCGTTCAGAATCGTTTTACTGGAGAAATGATTTATCGTTTCTTTAAAATTTAATATGCCCGTCAAGAGAATACCACCCATCGTGCGAAGTATGTCCGGCTTTTTTAACTTTAGGGTAAAACAAAATATATTTTTTCAACTTGATATGACTCATACTCCTAATTTTGACTCTTTTATGTTTCACTTCAAACCACAAAAATCAAATATTAATCAACCTACTTGTTACATAACATAAATATAATGAATTGGTGTTATATTAATTTTAGTAAGTTTTAAGTATAAATCATGATATTCTGATGTGGGCATTTGGGCCCATTTGACTGGGATGTAGTCAAATCAAGTATTTTTTTTTAGTAAAATATATGATTTACAAAACTCTGATTCAATAGGTACCAAATCACCCATCATAAGACTAAAGCAACGTACAAAACACTGATGCTGACATTTTACATGTTGTTGGATTGTTACTTTTTAATGATTATCAGTAATTTGTGGTGGTCGATTTTTAATCTCCCTTGGCCCAAAATCAAAAAAATTGTATTCTGTTATTCAAGACTTCTAAACAAAAATATTTTAATTCTAAAATTAAATTTTTAGTTATACTTGACACATCATAGTTACACACACCTTCAAGTAAACCATGCATTAAATCAACAGAATAATTATGAACAACATTGAATTAATTTATGCTATTCCGAGTATAACTCAACGATTCAAATTTGTGCAACAATTTTATTAGTATTAGCATCTTAATTATTATAACTATCAATATTTCTCATATTTCATAATTCTGGCAAATTTGTGTGCTACATTCTTCTTTTGAACTACGACAAAATCTAAATTGTCCCAGATTATTAATAAATAATAAATAATAGTTAAAATTTATAATTTGGATGTATTGTAATACATAGATACAATAACCTATGGCCGGCAGTTTAACAATATTTTACTATAAATTATAATTAAATTACTTATACTAAATAGTTCAAATTTTATATAACTGTAACATATAGTTATTTTTACTATTATTATTTAACTAATTGTAAATAGTAAGTACAACTATACATTATAGTGACAACAACTAAACAGCGATAGTTAAATACTAGCTGATCTAAGTAAAATATAATTAACTGTTTAGTATAACAAAATTATTTTTTCCCTTGTATAACAAATTACAATTCTTACATTGCTTACATTGTAATATTTCAATAGTTGATGACCTATTTCAATAAAAAGGAAATGCTTAGATAGTTAGTTTTAAAATTTAATTGCAATTAATTTTAAAAATAGCTTATTAATTTTAGTTCTACTATTCACTTGGTAGTAAAATACAGTGAGGACGCAATTCAATTTTAATGAATATATATTTGAATATCATGAAAGCATTTAATAATTAATATTATATTTTTAATTAAAATGCCGTGTTTTGTTTGTAACCAAGTAATTTCGCTGAAAAAAACTATCCTATGTTGTAAATTCAAACTCAATTTTCATCTGTCATGTACACAATTTGGTAATATTTCAAACTTTAATAAATTAAGCAAAAATAAAGACCAATGGAAATGTGAAATTTATTCTAATATACACAATTTTACGGTTTGTAAGAAGAATAAAAATTTAAATAATGATACTCAACAATCAAAAAACTCTAGTATAGTTGATCTCAATGGTATTAAATCTTCTATTAATTCTATTTTAGATAAATTAAAACAATTAGATGTATTGGCTAACGTATTTAGTGAAATAAAGGAATCGATAAATTTCTGCTCAAATAAAATTGAAGACTTTTCAATCAAATTAGATAATTTGGTGACCAAAGTTAACGACAATAGTAAGAAATTAACTGAAATTGAATATAAATGTTGTATGATGAAAGAAGAAATTGATTCTTTAAAAAAGAGTCATAATGTTAATGAACAGTAAAAATTAATAAATAACTTGGATATTTGTGGTATTCCTAAAACCACAAATTAATCTCTATTTGATATACTTACAAAATTGTCAAACTTAGTAAATATTAATTTAAATGAAGAAGATATAAGTAAATTATACTGCAATAAAATGCATAATGATTTTAATAACAACATAATTGTTATGTTCAATAAAAAAAAAAAAAAATAAAAAAAAATAAGAATTAAAGTATTCAAAATCCAATTTAAAATCAAACCAATAATTGCAACTAACTTAAATATAAACTTTGTACCCGTGTATACTTAAATGAACAATTATCAATGGATGATAAGAAAATATTATGGGCTACAAAACAAGTGGCAAATAAATATAATTACAAATTTGTTTGGTCGAACAGCAGTGGAGTATTTTTGAAGAAAAAAAAAGGATATATGGGGGTGCGAGTGAGTACATTATTGTAATTAATGGAGATTGATATTAATAAAATAATTGAATGTTGTTGGAAATGGTATTTCACATTCATGTTATTATCTTTATTTATTTTTCATTAATAAAAATAATATGTTGTTAAAAGTACATGAATATTATTTATTTTTATGATTAGCAATGATTCTGAAATAATAGAAGAAATTAATGATGTAAATTGTATTGAATCAAAATATGTAGATAGCTTAGAAAACATATTATTTGATAATAATAACCTTTCACTATTTTCAATAAATATTAGAAGTTTTAAAGCAAATAGAGAAAAACTTTTAATTTTGCTAAATATAAATTAGTCATCAATTTGATGTTATAGTATTGAGTGAAACTTGGCTTAACACGGGTAATGATATTAATTTTTCAATTAATGGATACAAACTTTTTAATTCTCTATGTATTCATAATAAAGCTGATGGTATATTAATTTTAATTAGAAATAATTATTGTATTGTTAAAAATAGTACAAATGTGATACTAAGTTAAAATGCATAAGAAATATCCGAGGAAATTTCTTTCTCTAAAAATAAAATTTTATATTACATATTTAACAACAATTTATAGGTAACCAAGTAATAATACTACCTAAGAAGTTTATGTTTCATATAAATTAATATAAAACTATAATAATTACTAAAATTACTATTTGAAATCATCTTCAATTTCTATTGAAGTTGATTTCAAATAGTAATTATATAATTTGTGGTGATATTAGTAGATATATTAAGTAATAATTTGGAATCCATAAAATACTCAAATATATTAGCACTAAATGGATTTTATTCAGCATGTAATCTACACTCGCGTGCAACTAAATCGACTCACCCCTCTATAGTCTATTGTGTACAAAAAGGCAAATATTTTTAAAAATGACTAAACCGATTTTCACAAAATACATTTTTTCTGAAAGCCTAATATTTTT
>JAIPRM010011314.1:0-13004 GCA_025469315.1 Stegophylla sp. TES_Ste_2020
GACGATCGAATAGCAATTTTTACATTTTTTTTTTTTTTTTATCCATTCTTTTCTTTTTCCACCGCTCTCGGGCTACGCGCGGCGCCTCGGGCTCGAATTAACGCATCTATACCGTCCCCGAAAAGAGCACTTAGACGCGGCATTCATTCTCTCTTATATTTTTTTTCTCTTTTTTTCTCTTATCTCACACACACACACACACACACACACACACACCTCTTGCCGGACTCTCATTGTAATCCGTCGCCGTGCCACTTCTACAATGGTTTTTTTTTTTTTTTTTTTGCGAAATCGGTTTAAGTCGAAACGCAGTCGTCATCCCGCCATTGCACGCTAGTTCTTTTGTGTTCGTCGTCGCTTAACAACACGCGTGCACAATTTGCATAAATTGCTGCCGGCCACGGAGGACATATTTTATTGTCGCGCCCGAGGAATACGAATCGAAATAAAATAATTTTTTTGAAAATCGATTAAATTCGTACGGGTTTCGGCAGCCGGGACCGCACACACGAGGACTTTTAGCGTTTCGTGAACGACCCCCCTCCCCCGCACATCACAGTGATGGTTTTAAGAGGTGCAATGAGGCCAACGGGTGTGATCTCACCCCCTGTGAGTTTTTAGATTCCGAGCAGAGTGAAGAAGCTTATTTTCCCCCCCGTTTTGAGAACACTTTTGCATACAGAAATACTCGTCAAAAGCTTCGATCAGACACTTTTCGAATTGAAATTCGGCTCAAAATGGTACTTTATACTTGGCATTTTTCGAAATTCTCATTACTTCAAAGGTTTCCCATCGAGAGTTAATATTTTATTAATATAAAATAATCAATACTTAATAATTAATAATTTTTATTAAGAACTAGCTGAACCCGTGCACTTCGTAGCCCGTTAAAAAATTGAAAGATTGTCCGCGTTTTATAGATATTATTTTTTGTAACCAATGGCAAATCTATACAATAACAACCAAATACTTATTCGAAATTTTAAAATCTCTGTATTAGCGCCACCCTTTAGAGATTGAATTTTAGAAATTTTCTTCAGTGAAAACCCTTTCCTGGAAATTACGAACATCTTAGAAAAATTTTGAGCCAAATCGGACCAGCCGTTCTCAGTTTATGAATTGTTATACATTTTTGGCTCCATTTATATATACATATATATTTATATAAAATAAAAACTATTAACTAATAGCGTATAATATTTGAGCATGGTTGGTAACCGTGGTAACGTGTTAACATATAATAATTATTATTGTCACGTGGTTATTGTATAATATAATAACTGAACTTCTGCTCAGTATCGTTTTATTAAAGAAATGATTTATCGTTTCTTTAAAATTCAATACACCCACCAAGAATATCCAAACCGCGAAATGCGAAATCTGTCCGGCCTTTTTTTTTTCTTTTATACAATAATTATGGTCTTAGAAAGGAGGTAAAGGCTTTATTTTTAGATTCTTCGTAAAACCGATATTTCAATTGAATAAGTATTGTAATTAAGTAATTACAATTGAACAAGTAGTGTTCTCCCGAGAAGAGTAACACTCCAATTCATAACGTTCCTCTAACGTAATAATAACACAATCTGTATTGTACTGTTGTATTATACTAGCGTACTCGTTGTACCAGCTCGTTGGATTGAAGAACAAAATGAAAAAAAAAAATTGTTAGTACGGATAAAAATTAAATTCCATTTTAACGACGCGTCTATACCGGCGACGACGACGAAACTTCAGAAGGTCTCGGACGGTTATCGTTTGCTATTACTTTTATTATTATTATTATTATTATTATTATTATTATTATGTACACCGTCGACGACATCAACACGGACGACAGGCAATAAACAGGCTAAATCATTGGCGCCGCGCGACGTGTGCATAACAACAATTATTATTCTCGTTGCACACCGCTGCGAATGGTGGCGAAACACGTTTTTTCCCCAAGTGTTCCCGGATCGGTGTCATCTCTTCTTGTTTAATATCCATTCTTTCGTCGAATAATAATAATAAGAATAGTATAACGCAGTGGTTCCCAAAATGTGCTCCGTACCATTCACAGAATTAGAACCTGTACGAAATTCCGTATTTAAAATGGGGGTAGGTTCCATGTGAAAAAAAAATTGTACCACCACAATGTCGTCACTTAAGGTGACATAATAAAAAAAAAGTATTATGGAAAACGTGGTTTTCATAGTGACTTGAACATTCTGAAAAAAAAACCCAAATTTTTCTATTTTTATGGTCAAAAAAGTGGTTGAGCATGTTTAATGAATCATCCTGTGTTATATATTTTATATAACATAAAACGGAGGAAAATGAAACTTAAAATTAAAATATTATATTTTTAGGGGCTCCGTGGTTGAAGAAGTTTGGGAACCATGGTCGGTAAGTGCAATATACGAAACACACGTGGCAATAATGGACCGACCGGTGAGCGAGTGTGTTGTTTTAGTTTTAATTTTAGCATATCAAAACAATTACTGTAACATAAACGTATGGAAGTAAGTGTTCGGGTTTCGTAGATTTTTTTTTTTTTTTACTGTTCTCTCTCTCTCTCTCTCTCTCTTAATATGTCACGTCTATAATAGTCAGATGACGATCATTCCCGAGTAATTTACTGTTTATTGCATTGTTTTCGAAGACTGGTTCTCGCAGGACACGTGCCAAAGCAGATAATATTTCTGGAGTTCATTTTTCCTCCGTCTTATATATTATGTCTCTCCTTACATCAGACATTATATCATTACAGTATAAGGTATCGAGATCTTGTCATTAATATTAGTGAGTTATAAGTGAGTATTCGTAAACATAATTTGTAAGTCTAAACCAAACATCCCTCAAAGTTTATTTTACAATTGACTTATAGTAGTAGTCACACGACTTTTGATTTTTCAACGCCAATATTTAGTGGTAAGTCATTAGTAAATATTAGTAAGCCAATACTTGCAATAATCCCAATTTGTAAGATCATATTTTTAGAGTTCCAGCGGGCTTAACTTTTGCCATCATCCGCAAAACTTACAATTTTTCAACTTTTTCCAAAGCCAGTATTTAATAAGTCATTAGTAAGTATTCGTAAAAGGTATTAACTTACTGTATATTAGCATATAAGTTAGTATTATCAAAATTATAACATTTAGAAATCTCATCGCTAGCCATACGACATTCGATTTTTCAATTTTTTTCAACGCCAATTTTCACCAAATTTCAACCGAGTAATTAACACGAGTATTCATAAGCCATTATCGGATATTAGTAATTAAATCCCCTTTTCTTTATCCGTAAAAACGTACCAGCCGTATTGTTTCTTTTACTATTTTTTAATTAACCATTGTACTTAGTTTATATTTGAAGTTGTGAGCCTTTAAAGTATAATCCACTAAAATAACAAAATACATTAATTAGTAATGGTTTTGAATCGTAATTTTACTAACCTATGCAATTTAGAATATAATAGGAATCTGAATAAATGTAATATTTATATTAATTAATATAAATATTTATACAGCGTAGGAGGAAATAATTTATACTGAATATATAAATTAACATTTTTTAATTTATTTGTCACAACTATGATATACCTACTCATACTAATCTCATCTACATGTATTATTTTTTTTATTTTTATGAATATCAACTGTGCACGACGCCGGTGATAAGAATAGTGGAAGGGGGAGGGGGGTGTAACTCTAAAAATGCCGACTAAAAATAATGTTTAAAAAATGTGTAAATAAGCAAAAAAAAAAAGGTTTTTCCGACTCCTTTCAAATAAGCAAAAAAAAAATAGTTATTAACTCTTTTTTGCAATTCAGTCGACTGGATCCAAAAAATGTTAAATTTATCGATTGAAACTTACTAAATAATTGAAGAGGATATGTGCTACATCCACTCCCCCCCCCTCTTAATCCGGCCCTGACTATGCACTTACTAATGAAAAAATGACTTACCAAAAATATTGGAGCAGTAATAATAATAAGTTGAAAAATTAAAAACATTGTTTCGCTCGCGTTCGTTTCGTATACACATGTATGCACATAATATGTGTATACAAATAAACTGCCAGTTTAAAAAAAAAACCAAAATCAAAAAAACCTTGAGTGGATGCGTCTGGGTTACGACTATAAAAATAAATTAATAAATATATCAACCGACATAAAAAAAAAGTAAGTATAGAGAATATTGTCATATTATTGTCTACATAATGAGTACTTGTTTTCGTGAACGCGGAACGACATTGGACTATAGCAATAAAATATACGTGTTTATTACTTTTTTACATTGCATGTTATATTATTATTATTATTATTATTATTAATATTAGTATTGTCATTCAATCGTATACATTAACGGTGTTATGAATCCGGCAGTAAAGTAATTTACGTTTTCTCTCTGAAAAGGGTGACCAGAAAAAAAAAAAAAAAATGATAATAATTGAACTATCTGGACGACCGCAATGTCCTCCAACTTTATTTTATAATCATATATATTTAAATGAGATCCTCCAAACAATTTTTACTGGGTTAAGATTTTAGATTCTGAACGAAGTGAAAAAGTTAGTATTTTTACAATGAGGTTTTTTTTTTTTTATTATTAATATTATTTTTTTTTTTTCTGTAAACACTTTTTCGTATAGGTATACTCGTCTAAAAGTTTCGATCAGTAACTTTTTGAAACCGTATTTACTTCTAGTTGGTACTTTAGACAGGTAATTTTTTGAATTTCTCAATTCTTCGATTTTTTTGTAAATAACTATTAATATTTTTCGCTCTTCGGGTCATATACTCTTGGTCAGTATGTTGATAGTTTCTAAGTCCTTTTGTCCAATCTCGGGAAATTTTTTCAAATTTCGTGAAAATTATAGTAAATTACGAAAAATGACTCCTTAAAAGTACTGTCTGACAAGTATTTCAATACGAAAACATGTACACACATAAAAAATGAAATAATAATAATAATAATAAACGACATTTTAAAAACACTAGCTTCTTCCCTCCGCTCAGAATCTATAAGTTGTTACAGTTACTGTATTTAATTGGCCTGATTTTAATAATTTTTCATCAGCAATAATTGCAATTATTGTGTGACACAACACTAATCGTGTACCTAAACGCAATGTACACTGCAGAAGTCACTCGTCAATTTAAGTGTGTGTACAATATACTTCAGACGTAATGAGAAGCCGACAAGTTTACGTTTAGTTCGTATGTCAACACTTCAAAATTAAGCCTATTCTCTTGTGTTTGTATAGAAATTATTGCTCGCACTATATCAATAGATACACTGAGTATCTCTACACCGGCAGCTGGCTGCACTATCAGTCGGTGTTAGCAAAACAGTAACATAGACTGTATTTACTTCACAAACAGTCATAAAATTAATTTTGGCTGGAATGTATATACAACTGTACAAGGGGTGCAAGTCCCCCGCGCCACTCTTATTATCTTGGCGCCACATCAATATTTTTGAAATTGCTTTTTTTTTTTTAGATTCTGAACGAATTATTGAACAAGCTTATGGTTTTACAATGATGTTTATTTATTTATTTATTTTTTATTTCTTCCTCTGTAAACACTTTTTCGTATAGAAATAATGGTCCAAAAGTTTCGATCAGTAACTTTATAGATCCAAAATTTTTTGTATTTGATTTTTTTTTTAATTTAAATATTTATTATATATAATATATATTTATTGGATAACACTAGTGACGTACATAATAGTGAAGAAAAAAAATGTACTGTTTATTTTTTTCGAGGGAATGAGATGTTTAATCCGATGATTTTCATCACAAAAATGTTTCAGTTTTTTTATAGATACTCAAAATCAAAAATGTTGGTAGTTTGAAATAATTCTTAAGTTTATATGTTCCTCGTTCGGTATACATTAAAATAAATTATACAACGCTGAATTTCACTACAACACATGTGAGTTAATGCTTCAACTTATTCAAAACATTGAATGGACAATGATGAAGAAAATATTTAAATTAACTAATAAAATGCTTATTTGTTAGAAAACGATTGGAGTTGAATGTACTATAACTGCATAAGATATGATTTAAACTTATGATTTTCAAAACACTCGAGAAATAGATTTAAAAAAAAAAAACAGAGTAATATGCGGTCGGTGGGAAGTTTCTCGGGAATTCAGGACTCAAGTACAAATTAAGGACAATCCTGTATGTAAAACAGGAAGTAAGGTCGCCCTGTGCTACAATCCGGTGTCGACATTTGCAGCACTAATAATATAATAATACAATGTCGACTCCAATTAAAAGTACAGTAATAATAAGCCGATATATACGGCCGAGAAAAGAAAAAAAAAATAGCCATAAATTCATTGTGGACGGAGTGTAATTTACTCTGTCTGAGTGTCAGAGAGTGAAACACGCGTTTGAACTGGATCATCCTCGTAGTAATTTTACAATCGCGGCACTGCCATTGCGTAGCTAATATAAAAATATACTAAATAATAAAACACTAAAAATACTTTGTACCATCGCGTCATAAAATAATAATAATAAAAAATGAAAGAAAAAAAATGATAATAAAACGACGTCGACTGCAGTTTCGAAAATATTTAAAATGCATAATTTTTTTCTTCCAAGTGTGGAATTTGTGTTGATCAAAAATTACTATAAACAATTATCTGGGGAATGATATCTGAACGAAATTTTTATCGAAATAGAGATACATAATACACACACACACACACACACACACACACACACATTGTTTGCCGGTCGAAATTTGTGACAAAGTTTTTATAGAAAAAAAAAAAAAAATTCAAAGATTATTGTAAAAAAGCGACCTTGTGTTCACAACACTGACGGTGTATATAGCTGGCACAGCTTATTGTAATTAATCGTGAGGCAGTGGTTGTATTTTAATATTCTATTTCCCAATCGTTCATTTCGAACATGTGAAAACACGATGACGTGAATTAATAATAATAAACGCGACGTATTTTTTTTTTTTAAATTTTAATTTCACTATTGAAAACTCGTCGCAGTTGGTACGTTTCGAACCAGACAACCGAGCGGCGATCATGAGATTTTTCTCCACTTGTCTGTTACAATATTGAAAACGTAAACCTAAATAATATATATATATATATATAAGTATAGAAGCGCGTAACGTATAAATTATGTACACGCATATGATATGAAATGGAGACGGGGAGAATAATGTCGGATTCACCGTGCGCTCGGCGCGGATTATAAAAATAATATTATTATAAAAAATAAAAAAGAATAAAAACGCATTTCGATTTGTATCAAACTAAAAATTTTAACGTCTTGTGTGAAAAACCGGTTTTTATTTTCTAGTTAATCGTTTAATGGTTCGTAGAGAAAATGCATTTGCACTATAAAATCAAAAATAATAATAATAAAAATAATACCTAACAAATAAATCTAAAAGAAAACGGTGTTACTATAGCCGTGTTATGCTGTGCCAGTTCAGGTACAATAATAATAATAATTAAGTACTTTAATTTAATTACACTCGGGACGGTCAATGACTTTTGAAATTTTCGCACGAGAAATTAAAAAGATATTATTATGTACATATTTTCAATTGATGCGATAACAACATTATTATATTTAGATATAAATCGCTAATCGCCGATTCAAACGTTTACATTCCACTCTGCATAACGTTATAGTTAATTTGAGTGACTCGAATAAAGCTGGCGAATTCGTGTAATACTACCGCAGTGATTGTTCATTAATCAGATCAGTTTCAAAATACGTCTCATGACCCCTATACAGTTTACAGAACTGAGGTGAACGGTAAGTAAATCTAACTCAGGATGACCATTTTTATAAAAATCAAATGATATTATTTATTTATTGTTTGTTTCTACAAAATAATGAAGAATGAATTAGGCAATAATTACTAGGTATTCTAAGACTGATGTACTAATAATTTTTGTCCTAATGAAAAATTATACAGATGCATTTTGATTTGATGATTTATAAAATACAAATTGTTTTTGTTAATTTACATTGAGGTTTGTGTGGAATTTTTCGCAAAATAACACTAGTAAACCAGCAGTGATTACGTTATGAGGGACAGCAGCTGTATTTTCAAAATCGGAAATGATTTGGACGTGATATGGGTTTTGTAAATTATTCGAAACCAGTTCTAAAATGTTTTACGAAAAAATAGAATTTAAATGTATTGCTGGATTTACAGGAGGCTCTTTAACAGTTGGTTCGCGCACCCCTTCCCCAGACTCTTGAGTACACCTACTGGAGGGTGTAAATATTTTACAATTTTTCGACCCTTCAGTAAAGGTGCACTTGACAAATTTTCACTGTTCCAGGCCCGACGAGTGGGATAAGGGTGATTCTCTCCAGGCCTTGAATTTTCACTGAGGCACAATATGTTTACCGAAAATGGAGGGAAAAAAGTGGTTTTACGGAATTTTTCCAAAAAAATAATGTATTGCTGATGTTCTTCAACAATAAAAATTATTGTCAAATGCAGTCGTCTCGTCCAATTGAAAAATAAATACGAAGCAAATTATTTTACATCTCATTGGTCTTCATTCGATTTATGAAATCCTATGAATGTGAAAAAATTAACAAAACTCTTCACAAACGTTCGCTTCACTCTACGTATATTCTGCGCCCTATCAGTTTCTACTGCCACTGATGAAAGTTCATTGGGGTGTTTTCCAGAAAATAAAAAAAGAACTCAAAACTAGAGTTTCAGGGTGAGCAATTCTGTGCTTAGAATTGGAATTGGCTGGAAAATTAAATTCCAAGGAGCCTGGCAACAAACCATTCACCGAATTTGAAACAAGAAAAGCACATATATAAGTACTAAATAATGTGTACAAAATTGTTTAATTTTTTACAAATAACTATAAATATGATTTTAAATAACTTTATGTTTTTTTATATTTTAATTGGAACTGTCGAACGTGTATGTAAAATAAAATGGGGGGGAGGCATGGATCACTCTCCAGGGCCTCGAATTTCTCTCCACACCCCTACTCTGTTCACCCTTACCCCACTGATACAGTTGTAAAACAACGAGTACACAAAAGTGATTTTATTGATTTCTGTGTTTCGTAATAATAATAATATGTCAATCGAACGCACAACATTATAATATTTGAATAATTTTATTACATTTTCAAAACGTATTAGAACGCAAATACATAATATGTACGTTTCCGTCAAGGTGCACTGGTGGACAGACGTAAAATTGCTTTGTTGATTTTCATCGTGGTTATTTTGACGCATTATTATTTCGCTCACCGGATAAACAACGAATCTCTACGCAGGCAAAAACGTCATTATACACACACACAGGAGATTGATCACCCAAATATTACCTCTGTGTAACGCATAAATTTAAACTGCATTTAAATCGCTAATCAGTAATAAACGATTATAAGTGACAAATTATTTTTATAGATTTAAAAACAAAATATCGCTCTAGGAATATTACGTTTCAAATAGACGTAGACACAGGCCCGTAACTACGGGGGGGGGGGGGTGGGAGTTGCCCTCCCTAAACCCAATCTTTGCTCCGTCTGAGAATATTTTAAAAATATTAAAAAGGCTTTTAGGTGGGCATGTCTTTTTCCAGCAGTTCTCAGTTTTTTTAATGAAAAACTAATCTAATTTAAGTTTTATTTTTAATATTTAGTATTATTCCTTGGTAAATTTCCAAAATATTCTATTATACATGAATTATCTGATGGAAATCACATTTCGTGTTCATTTAATGAGATGTCAGTGTGAATAAACTAAAAAAATTGCATTAATATTTCCGTACAAAATGTAAGTATATATTAATACATCAATAATGTAAATTTTATTTCACTCAAGTAATATGTATTTTTTTTTTTAAAAAAGCTATTGTAAACGTGTGCAATAATTGCTAACATAATTGCATTGTAATTCGCGAGTTAATTACAATAAATTATAATGTATATAAATCGTGTGGTTGCATAAAATACAAATATATTACTCCTGTCTAATAGCCATCACCCATTGTGTGTGAAAATTAACAGTAAACGATCGCCAAAAATAATAAATCACGGTAATTGCTAGTTTGTTAGGCGCAGACTATAATTCACTAGAAAATGACGTTATTTCGATGTACGACACATCATTTACTGCAACATACATACAGTGCGATTCAAATTATTGTATGTTACAGAAATTTTATCATATAAATGTTCAAAATAGAATAACATTTATAAATACAAATTTTCTTTATTTTAAGAAAACCCGAAACAGCAGGTAAATTTCATATATGTTCGTTGGTTAGCTTTTGAAAAAAAAAAAATGGAAACCTTTATTATTCTTTTTTTTTTGCTAACATAATGTGAAGGTATTTTCTCAGAAAATTTTATGCCCTCGTCTCATGAGTTCGCACAAATTCTTCGATAATTTTTTTTTTTTTTTTTGATATTAACTTCGCACCACCGGTACTCTTCGCTTTCTTTCACCACGGATGGCACTTGGGAGACGTGTTAAAAATTCTAAAGAAACGATATATTATTTCATCAATAAACGATTCTGAGTGGAGCTTATTAAGTTTATAAAAGACGATTTTATTATACTTGAAAATTATAGAGTTTATTAATATAACAAAAAAAAAAAAGAATAAAGTAAAGTAATGTAAAGTATAGACAAAAAAGCCGTAAAACGAGTATTCTTCGCTCGTCGGATCGGATTGGTGTGTATGTTGAATTTAAAAGAAACGATTTGATGGAATTTAATTAAATAAACTGAAAAATGAACTTAAAAAGGAAAATATGACTTGAAATGACCTAAAAAATTGCAAATGCAAAATGAAAGTTTCATACATGGATTCGTTGTTGCATAATTCAAATTATGTACTTACTAAGCTATGTTTGTCAGTCACCAAAAAAAAAAAAAAAAAAAAAAAATGCGCTTTTCTACTAATTCACAGCACAAGAGTGAGAGAGTGACACCGAGAGAGTAAATAAATCGAGGCCTTTTTCAGACGGATTTCGTACACAAACAATAACAGTAATAATAATGATAATAATATAAGCTCGTCGAGGCGGCCTCCGAGGTCTTGTCCGTCGCGCATTCCTTCGGGACGTGTGCCGCCGCGAGCCGAACGCACACACAACGCAACACAAAATGTGTCGGCCGAGCGTTAAACGAACAACACAGCGCGCTGGCCCGGTGCCAGCCTATCTACGACACATCTTCGCCGCATTTCTCGTATTTGCCCGGAACGACATGACACACGCACGCACCACGCACAGTGACACACACACACACACACACGCGTGTATATATTAGAATAAATTATATTACTATTATACGCGCCGCCACCGTATGGCGAACAAAAGAGAAATGAAAATGCTAGACACACACACACACACACACACACTTCGCAATATGATGGGTATTATAATATTCATGGCTCTCCTCGGGTCAGAATATATATATATATACCTCGAGTGGATTCCAAAGAAACCACTCTTATTAAATTCCAAATTTAATAGCCGGGAATTTTCAATATGCCCGCCAAGAGAGTATCCGACTCGTGGTGCGAGCATACGTCCGGCTTTCTCATCTATACTTTACATTACTTAACTTAACTCATTTTTACTGAGTAAATCGAAAAATTGCTAAATCAGATAGGAATATTTGAATTAGAATTTTTACTGTGTATACATAATAATTTCATATTCCAAGGTTTTTTTTTTTTTCGTTTATCAGTATATTTTTCGAATTTTTCTTTACTGCAAATTAAAGTCATCATGCTCATAATATATTATCGAGAAACTGTCAAAATAAATTACTTTTAAAAAGCCTCTGAACTCGATTGATAAATTTAAAATTTATTTTTATAGTTGTCGCTGACCATTAACGTTCTTTGATTACATTTCACCAATACGCCTTTGTGATTTTGACCTAACCGGACGACAAATGCCAATACACTAGTACTGTAATTAATTCCATACAGGCCGAGATCTATAAATTAACAATCTTTCCAACAAACTAAACACGTGTTATGAGTTCGAGAAAACCGGAGAACCGGACAAATAATATCAAAATAATTTGATTTTATATCCCCGATAACGGGGCTAATGGACATATTAATTTAAAGTCAATTAGTTTGGGTCATTCGGAATTTCTCGTTTATATTACCTGTCGTGTTTTGTGTTAAAATGTAGAAAGTATCGGCGACAAACAAAGGTAAAAACTACGTTACTCAATTCAAGAAACAACAGAAGAATAAGGACTAAAAAACTTATTCGAGCCTGAAATCGTCAATTTTAAAATAAAAAAACATTTCAACAGTTACATACCACTCTTACTGATTTTTTCAAGAATTTTATGTAAAGTATTCCTCAAAGAAAACATTCCGTTGGAAATATTAGGAAATCATTATCTTCGTTCATTCCTTTAAAAATACATAAGTAAAAATACTTTTTCTATATATATATATATATATATCAAAGTCTTCTATTGTGAGTGATAATAATTAAATAAAAAATATAAAAAAATGTGGTATTAAAAGGTTTTTTTTTACTTATTGTGTACAAAGATTTTAAGAGCATATTTAATTTGAAGACATCAGTGTTTTTAAGCGTATGAGTGCGTGCAATATTTCAGTATTTTTTAGTATAATACTAGTATAGTATAATAATTTTCAAATTTAAATTGAGTTTTTCTAACAGTTCAATAATTGAATAATCCAAGTATATTTCATTATTGGTGAGAATGATAAATTTTAATGTGTAATGAAATTAAAGCTCTGTTAATATTAATGTTTTCTGTGACTAACTGAAGCTCCATTCAGAATCACTTCATTGAAGAAATTATTTTAAATACAAACCACTAGAAAGAATATTCCACCTTTCTTGATTTGACTTAACTTACTTTATTAGATTCTGGACAAAGTGAAGAAGCTAGTGTTTTTACAATGATGTTTATTTTTTTTTTTTCTTTTTTTCTTTTTTTTTTTTTTCTGTTAACACTTTTTCGTATAGAAATA